>PVJC01007185.1:33362-52451 GCA_004026665.1 Murina feae
AGGAGGTGGGCAGTTAGGGACGACTTTGTTGGCAGTGGGGGGCAGTTAGGGACAACCAGGCTGGCAGAGGGGGCAGTGAGAAGCAATCAGGCTGGCACACAGGCAGTGAGGGGCGATTAGGCCAGCGGGGGAGGGGGGGAGGGGGCAGTTAGGGGTGACCAGGCTGGCAGGCAGGTGAGCGATTAGGAGCCAGCTGTCCAGGATCATGTATGAATTTTGTGCACTAGGCTTCTAGTAAGAGATAATAGCCATAGCGGTCAGTAAGTTAAATGAAAATATGAAGCTTAAGGGATAAGATGTGTACATATGGGAGCTACTAAAAAAATCAAGCAACCTATAAGACAAATATGTACAATGGTGTAAGACATACTCTATCCTTGCTCTATCAGCTCAAAATGGAGGTGGGTGGGGTATACCACCTTAAGCAACAAGGTGCCTCAAACTTAACAGTTAAGTGTATTGGTAATGTCATATATACACAAGATAGTACTTTAAAAAAAACTGTAGCCTGGCTGGCGTGGCTCAGTGGTTGAGCATCAACCTGTGAACCAGGTCACGATTTGATTCCCAGTCAGGGCACATGCCCAGGTTTAGTTCGATCTCCAGTGTAGGGCATGCAGGAGGCAGCCAATCAATGATTCTCTCTCATCACTGATGTTTCTCTCTCTCTCCCTCCCTCTTTGAAATCAATAAATATATATTTAAAAATTAAAAAGACGTAAGTAAGGTTATCTAATTTATATCTAGCGACGACTTTAGGAGCTAGATATAGCATAGCACAAGTACAGGGTTTAGTTAAGTTTGCACAGTACTGTGTACCTTTTTCCGGCTCTTTACTTTCAACTTTTCTAAATCCTAAATTTCAAGCTACAACTCTCATAAGCTGTATATAATGGGTCTTTTTAAAAAAATAATTGGGTATTTAAAATAATCAGATTTTTCTATATTTTTAACAAGCATTATCTGTTTACATATAACATAGTTAATTAAATATTTGAACTTAAGATTTTTGTGTCTGTTTCCTGTGGGACGCGGTGGTGGCTGTTGGGTCTGAAGAGTGAGTGACTTTTGCCTCATTTTTCCTGCTTACGTTCTCCTCCTTTTTCACTTTGTGGAGCGCAGTTATGGGTCGCAAGAAGCAGCAGCAGCTAAAGCCGTGGTGCTGATATTGTAATAAGAGATTTTGATGATGAGAAGATCCTTATACAGCACCAAAAAGCAAAACATTTTAAATGCCATATGGTCATAAGAAGTTGTACACAGGACCTGGTTTGGCTATATATTGCATGCAGGTGCATAAAGAGACAATAGATGCTGTACCAAATGCAATACCTGGGAGAACAGACATAGAGGTGGAAAGTATTCCAGAAAAAGACATGGATGAAAGAAGATGACTTCTTGAACAGAAAACATGGGAGAGTCAAAAAAAGAAGCAGCAAGATGATTCTGATGAATACGATGATGACGATTCTGCAGCTTCAACTTCATTTCAACCACAGCCTGTTCAATCCCAACAAGGCTATATAGCTCCAATGGCACAGTTCCGGGAGCACCAGTTCCGGGAGCACCAGGAATGCCTCCAGGCATACCTCCATTAATGCCAGGTGTTCCTCCTCTGATGCCAGGCATGCCACCAGTTATGCCAGGCATGTCACCTGGATTACATCATCAGAGAAAATACACCCAGTCATTTTGCAGTGAAAACATAATGATGCCACCAGGTATGCCCCGTCCTGTTCCACGTCCTGGAATTCCTCCAATGACTCAAGCACAGGCTGCTTCAGCACCAGGTATTCTTAATAGACCACGTGCACCAGCAGCAACAGTTCCTGCTCCACAGCCTCCAGTTACTAAACCTCTTTTCCCCAGTGCCAGACAGGCTCAGGCAGCTGTTCAAGGACCTGTTGGTACAGATTTCAAGCCCTTAAGTAGTACCCCTGCAACAACTACAGAACCCCTGAAGCCTACATTCCCTGATTATACACAGTCTATAGCTTCAACCACTAGTACAACAAATAACACTGCAGCTAAACCAGCGGCATCAATAACAAAATAAGCCTGCTACTCTTACAACAACTAGTGCAACCAGTAAGTTGATCCATCCAGATGAGGATATATCATTGGAAGAAGGAAGGGCACAGTTACCTAAATATCAATATAATCTTCCTTATCCAGGGCTCCCCTTAGTAATCCACCAGTTAGACCAATTGGAGCTATGATGCCACCACAGCCAGGCATCCAACAACAAGGAATGAGACCCCCAAAGCCACCTCATGGTCATCATCAAGGCATGCCAGGTTACCTTCCTGGTGCTATGCCGCCATATGGGCAGGGACCGCCAATGGTGCCCCCTTACCAAGGTGGGCCTCCTCAACCTCCGATGGGAATGAGACCTCCTGTAATGTCGCAAGGTGGCCATTACTGATCTCGCTTCATCCAATCTAATAGATTGGGAGATTAAAGCTTTTCTCAACTTGTGCTGTTTATACAGCCAAGCTTCCGTCAATAAGGCTTCATTGTGACTTTAACATTATCTTCCCACATACCACAAACCATTGGGCATTTATTTTACATGGGAAAAACTATTTGGAATAATAAAGCAGAAACTTTTCCTGAAGTTGCAATTTATACTGTATGGCTTCTTTTTCATGTTTCATCTAGATTTTTAGAAGTGAAGTATAGTAAATTTGATTCGTTATATTGTGAAGGCACTGGAATTTCATGAACATACCACCTTAATAAAGGCAAGTTCTGTAAGCTTTACATTGCTGTTTGTAAAGTTATGCCTTCATAGCATTTCAGATGCTGTTGGACTTCATGTCCCCAGCCTAGCTTGGTGAGGGCTGTAACTGTTTCCAAGTACTTGTACATTGGAAGTCTGATTGTGTAACAATAGTTAATGTGTTTAGCGTTCCTCATGTTGCAGGGTTTATGAAATTTGATTACTAGGGTCATGTGACTTTTTCTGTACTGTTAAACTTCATTGTAATAAAATGAGAGAGAAAAAATATTTGAACTTAAATCTATCACTGTACTTCTTCCTATTTGAACCACATATTCTCTTCTGTTCCTTTTTCTCTTTCTTGACTTCTTTTTGGTTAAATATTTGACCATTTAATTTCTCCACTGTGTTAACTTATTATTTGTACATTATGTCACTATTCTTTTAGTGATTATTCTAAAGATAACCCTGTAGGAATTAAGTTAGTACTTTACACATCGTCCAGCCAATGAAAGAACATATAATACTAACACCATTTACTCTTGTCCCATCTTTGTGCTGTTAAGTATTTTAACTCTACATATAACTGAAATTTCACAAGACATTTATATATACCCCACAAATTTACCTTTTCTGTCCTTTTCTTACGTATAGGTCGACTTACTTTCTCAAAAAAAAAATCTAATTTGTATCTATCTAATTTGCTGATAAATTCATCTACTAAATTCTTTTTTTTTTCATCATCTACTAAATTCTTAAATCTCCATTAAGAATAAAAGTTTTAAGTTTGAAAATATTCTCATAAAAATATTCATGATTCCTTTTCATAGTTTCTAATTCTCTGCTGAAGTTTTTCATCTTGGTAAAAAATTTTCTGAATATATTAATCTCAGTTATTTTTAAAGTGTGAGTCTGATAATTCCATCACCTAGATCTCTTGGTTTTGAATAATTTGGTCTGGTTGCCTGGTAGGCCTGTGGCTCAGTTAGCTGACCGCTGTCCAATGCACTGAGAGGTTGAATGTTCATTGTCAGGTTAGGGCACGCCTAAGGCAGACTTCCCTAGGATTCCCTTTACTTCAGGATGGTGGCTTCTGATTTCCTGGCTCCCTTGGTAGGTTTCAAATGCCAAATACAGTTTTAAAATATGTTTTATTTTGAGTTTTAGTTGTTCTTGGTGGAATGGTCTGCAACAAGCTAGTTCTGTAAAGCCAAAATAAAAAGTCCAGAGTTGCTGGTTTTCAGTCTAGGTTTCATTTCCTAATTGTATAACCTTGTGTAACTAACTAAACTTTCCTGTGTCTGAAAATATGAAAATGGTACTTTTTCAAAGGATTGTTGTAATAGTCAAATAAATTAAATTATATAAGCTACAAATAAGAACTCATCACCTTATTACAACGCTCAATTATTGTGAGCTATTTGTATCATTATGAAAGTTAATAGCATCAAGAATTGTTAACAACTAAGGTTACACAACTGCCTCTAAGAAACATGAAAGTATTTTTTAATCAGTTAGTAAACCGAATAGAAGTATATATAACATTAAAAAAAATTTTAATTTTTATTTATTTTTAAAACTGATATATTTCCTCTTATTTTAAAAACAAGGAGCCCGGCCTGTGCCCTCTCGCAGTCTGGGACCCCTCTGGGGATGTCCACCTGCTGGCATGCCTGGTCAGCCTGGGTGAGGGACTGATGGCTGTTTGCAGGCTGGCCAAGCCCCCCAGTGTGGACCTTTACGCCATTGAGGAGCTGAGGGGTGTTTTCAGGCTGCCCACAGTCCCTTCAGGTTTTGGATCCCTACTGGGGTACCTGGCCAGCCTGGGTGCGGGTCTGAGGGCCGTTTTCAGGCTTTCAGGCTGCTCACAGCCCCTTCAGGTTTTGGGTCCCTACTGGGGTACCTGGCCAGCCTGGGTGAGGGGCTGATGGCTGTTTGAAGGCTGGCCAAGCCCTCCACTGGGGTCCCTCACCCCATTGGGGTGTGGCCAGCCTGGGTGGTGGACTGAGGACTGTTTTCAGGCTTTCAGGCTGCCCACAGCTCCCACTGACCCAATGTCCCAGCAAGGCTGGCTGGAAGCAGGTTTCTGGGGTTTATTTATCTTCTATAATTGATACTGTTCCTTTAAGCTGAGGCCTAGGCAGGTAACGAAGCCTCCAGTCTGCCTTGGCTCTGTGGCTTCTATAATTGAAAGAACGTTGCCTTAGTAGTCGTGCCCAGGCCTACTGTTTGCTTCAGCTCTGAGGCTTCTATAATTGCAACAATGTTGCAAGTATGTTGCCAGGAGCACAGAGAGGCCCAGCTGGTTGTCAGATAGCTTACGCCTGCTGCAACAGAAGCTGCCTGTTTACTCTAGCTCCGTGACTGCCGGCCTCCATCTTGGCTGGGTTAACTTGCATACAGCTGCTCTGACTGGCTGGTGGGCGTGGCTTAGGTGTCCCATAGAAACGGTCAATTTCAATATTACTCTTTTATTAAATTAGCTATTTTTATTGATTTTTTTTTTTTTTTTTTAGAGAGAGAAAGGGAAAGGGAGAAAGAAAGATCAATTAGCTGCCTCCTGCACATCCTATTGGGGACTGAGCCTGCAATTCACCTGACTGGGAACAGAACTGGCGACCTCTCAGAGCAAGGGATGACACTCTAACCAACTGAGCAACCCGGCCAGGGCACCAAATAATGATTTTGGATGAATACTTTAAAATATATATATATATTGGAGTAAAAAAACTTGTCTAAGCATAGTTCAAAAATTCAAAATTCATACATAAAGATAGTATGCAATATTTGGAGTAATTTTATGTGCACAAAATTTCTGCAAGGGAAAATAAGAAAAAGTCAACTGGGGAAAATGTTTATAACCACATTAATAAGAAATGATTAATTACCTTAATATGCTGTGGACTTTTTTGTAGTTCACAAGGAAAAAAAGGACAAACCACTTAATGAGTATCAGAGTTCAGAGGAGTCCAAAAAAACACAAAGATATGAGTACTTTTTTGAAATATAAATCTAGTGAGGTCTTTAAATGAGTTAAATTGGCAGTGACTAAAAATGACTGATTAAACAGGAGAACACAGAAATAGAGCCACACAAATATAGTCAACTGATATCTGTCAGAGGAGAAAAGGCAATTCAATGGAGAAAGAATAGTGTTTGCAACAAGTGGTGCTGGAAAAACAGGACATCCACATGCAAAGAACTGAATTTCAATACAGATATTACACCTTTCACAGCAGCATCATAGACTTAAAACTCATACTAGATAACAAGAAAATTTAGGTTTCCTTGGGTTTGGTGATGATTTTTTAGATAGAATACCAAAAGCACAAACTATGAAAGAAAAACACTTGAAAAGTCAAACATTATTAAAATTTCTACTCAAAAGAAACTGTTAAGAGAATAAAAAGAAACGACACAGAAAATATCTGCAAAAATCACAATAAAGTCTAAAGATACAGGAACCGTCTGGGTTCCATTCCTGAATTTCTAGAAACTAAATGGCACCACAGGAATGCAACTAGCAAAATCCAGACTATGAAAAACTACAGGATACAAACAACCCAACTTTTCTTTAAAAAAAAAATATTTTTTATTGATTTCAGAGAAGAAGGGAGAGGAAGAGAGAGGGAGAAACATCAATGATGAGATAGAATCACTAACTGGCTACCTTCTGCATGCCCCCCACTGAGGATTGAGCCTGCAACCTTGGCTTGTGCCCTGACTGGGAATCAAACTGTGACCTCTAGGTTCATAGGCTGATGTTCAACCACTGAGCCATGCCAGCTGGGCCCAACTTTGTTAAAAAAAAAAAAAAAAAAAAGGGTTGGGAAAAGAAAAATAGGAAGATGAAGAAACTAAGAAATATCAATCATTCACAAATTTATCTAAATTCCAAATGCAAACATAGTGTACAAAAAAAAAGATGGCCCTAACCAGTTTGTCTCAGTGGATAAAGCACTGGCCCATGGACCAAAGAAATGCAGGTTCGATTCTGGTCAAGGGCAAAACCTCCTATCTCAGTTGCAGACTTGATCCCTGGCCCCAGTTGAGGGAGATAGCCAATCAATGTCTCTCACATTGATGTTTCTCTCTGTCTCTCTCCCCATCTTCCATGCTCTCTAAAAATCAATGGAAAAATATCCTTTGGTGAAGATGAACAAAAACACAAAAACAGAGGACTTTTTCCCCCTCCCCATGTGGGAGTCTGTGCTTGTTTCTCAATAAATTTCCACCTTTTACTATACCATCTTTCATCTGTGGTTTCATTCTTCAAATCTACTGAACAAGAGCCTGGAAACCATCCTGCCCAGAGGAACACCACTCGTTCTAGTCCAGTTTTCCCATATCAAGATCATCCCATGCACCAAGAGGTCACAGGTTGAATTCCTAGTCAGAGCACATGCTCTGGTTGTGGGTTGGATTCCCAGTAGGGGGTGTGCAGGAGGCAGCCAATTGAACCATATATGTTTCTCTTTCTCCTTCTCCCTTCCTTTCTCTCTAAAAATCAACAACAAAAAAATTTTAAATCATAACCTATATATATAAAAGGCTAATATGCAAAGTGTCTCCACAGGAGTTTGGGAGACCAGGCGTTCTATCGCCCACTATGACATGCTCTGACCACCAGGGGGCAGGGTGGACTGAAAGAAGGCTCTGGCTGGTGGATGGTAGCTGGGGACAGGAAGCCCCAGCTGGCAGCTGGGGAAGGGAGGCCCTGGCTGGCAGTCAGAAGGCCCTGATCGGCCCTGATCACTGGCCAGCCCGAGGGACCCTACCCATGCACAAATTTCATGCACTGGGCCTTTACTATCCCATCTAATAAAGAGGGAACATGTTAATTGACCCTCACACTGTTGCAAAGATGGCAGCGCCCACAGCCAATAGGAGGGAATATCTACTTGACTGCCCCGCCCTCAAAGATGGTGGCACCCACATCCAATAAGGAGGGAATATGTGAATTGACTGCCACGCTCTCAAAGATGGTGGTGCCCACAGCCACAAGATAGTGGTGCCCAGTACCCTCAGCCCCATAGTGCCCCCGTCCCTTCATCCCCTCAGCCACTCAGGGCTGGCTCAAGGCACAGGCAAGCCTCGGCTGTCAGCTGCCCAGCCGCCCAGGGTCACCCAAGGCTCAGGTAACCAGGGCCGGCCGAGGCCGAGGCTTGCACTGCTGACAGTGGCAGCAGCAGAGGTATGATGGGGGCATTGCCTTCCCCTGATTGAAAGGTCACCTCCCGCCCCTGAGGGCTGCTGGACTGTGAGAGGGAGAAGGCTGAGCTGAGGGACCTCCCCCCCTTCCCGTGCATGAATTTTCATGCACCGGGCCTCTAGTAATATATAAAATGTTATCTCAGTAACAAAATGTTGTAAGCTTAGGATTATAACATGTTTTAAAGTGCATTCAAATGTGGCATAAAATAATTAGCAAGTGTAAGCAAGAGTCGGCTTTGGAAATCAGCTGTCATTTTTTCTTTAAAACAAAACAAAAAACAAATTTTTTTTTAAAAAGGTAATTGGTGAAATGTGAATTAAGTAGGTATTTAATGGCATGAAAGGATTATGGATCCGTTAAAAAAAATAGTGTCCCTATTATATTAGTGTCCCTAGTCTAGTTAAGTGCACATGCTCGGGTTGCAGGCTCAATCCCCAGTAGGGGGTGTGCAGGAGGCAGCCGATCAATGATTCTCTCTCATCACTGATATTACTCTCTCTCTCAGTCCCTCTCCCTTCCTCTCTAAAGTCAATAAAAACACTTTTAAAAAAATTCTTATAATCTAACTCTCTCTTTATACGCTCTCCACTCCCTCCAAAGCATTATTAATTCTAATCAGAGAGGCTGTTTTACTGTTCCATGTGTACATCTTACCTATTTCACCGCTAGTCCTTTACTCTTGTGGCTGACATCCACTCTAACTCAAATCTACACAAATCCTTAGCTCAGGGATGCTTGCTCAACTTATCCCAATTGTGGTTGAATCCCCTTATATAGTACCTTGTGCTATCACATGTCTTTTCTTGCTTTTGCAATTTTACATGTTTGTGTAATTATTTGATTCATCTGTCACACCTCCCTCTTACACCTCCATAGATTTTAGGTTCCACTTGCCTATTTTTGCTCTCCACAGTTTCCCCAAAGAGCACAAACCCAATAGTAGGCATTCAATAAGTATCTGGTGATTGGTGAATGAAAGGATACCAGGATTTATCTCTTTCTCTTTAGTTTCATATCACTTAGTCTATATCACACAATTTAGCACCCAATTCATTATTCATTATTGGCTTACTTCATTCACTTTTGTCTGCCCAACATTGTAAGTTCTTCAATAGTTTCCACAACCTCAGCACGGGGTACACACAGACCTCAATAAATATTGATGGCCATTGACAAACACAGAATAGAAGAGTATCTCTTTATTACAGAAAACCACTACTGCTCAAGCTCCCAGTTTCTTGCCTAATGCCAATTACCTGTGTTAATTTCCTATCTAATAAAGACAGAATATGCAATTGACCATCACTTCACAGCAAAAAATGGGGGAGCCCACAGCCAACAAGGAGGGAATAAGCAAATTGACACAACAAAGATGGAAGCGGCTGGGCTGGGATGCTTGCATTGTTGCCATGGCGATGACACAGCTGTTCCACTCAGCCCTGGGCGCTCCAGGTCTCTGGACAACGAAGGCCAAAAGGCAGTTCCAGTCCAGAGCAAAGCTGGTGCTGGCAGCCAGGGGAAGGAAGGCCTATTCTTGCACGAATCTTCATGCATCAGGCCTCTAGTAGCATTATAATGCTTTATAAGAATATGAGCCCTAACCGGTTTGGCTCAGTGGATAGAGCATTGGCCTATGGACTAAAAGGTCCCGGGTTCGATTCCGGTCACAGGGCATGTACCTTGGTTGTGGGCACATCCCCAGTAGGAAGTGTGCAGGAAGCAGCTGATTGATGTTTCTCTCTCATCGATGTTTCTAACTCTCTCTAGTTCTTGCTTCCTCACTGTAAAACATCAATAAAAATATATTTTAAAAAAAGAGAATATGATATGGACTGATTGTTGCTGATATTCTTTTCTGAGCCTAGACATTTAGCCAGGTTATATTTCCTAGCCTCCCTTGCAGTAAGGTAAGTCTCACTTCACTAGCTAAAAGTGAAGTGAAGTAAATGGATATAATATGCACACTTTCAGATTTGGCCCCTAAAAACCTCCCACAGGGCCCTGACTAGTTTGGCTCAGTGGATAGAGAGTCAGCCTGTGGACTGAAGGTCTGAGTTTGATTACAGTCAAGGGGGAGCGTGTAGGAGGCAGCTGATCAATGATTCTCTCTCATCATTGATGTTTCTATCTCTTTCTCCCTTTCCCTTCCTATCAATAAAAATATCTAATCTAATAAAAGAGTAATATGCAAATTAACCCTCACTGTTACACCTAAGCTATGCCCACCAGCCAATCAGAGCGATGATAAGCAAATTAACCCAGCCAAGTTGGCGGCCAGCAGCCACAGAGCTAGAGCAAACAGGTTGCACCAACGATGGAGGAAACTGCTGGCTGTGGTCTCCGCTCAAGGCAACAAAGTTTCAATTATAGAAGCCAAGGAGCTGAAGCAAACAGGAGGCTTCGTTGCCTACCTAGGCAGGCTGTGGCCTCTGCTAGAGGCAACAAAGTTTCAATTATATAAGATAAATAAACCCCAGAAATCTGCTTCCAGCCAGCCTCACGGGGACTTGGGTCACTGGGAGCTGTGGCCAGCGTGCAAACAGCCATCAGCCCCTCACCCAGGCTGGCCAGGCACCCCAGTAGAGACCCAAACCCTGAAGGGGCTATGGGCAGCTTGAAAAGGGCCCTCAGCCCTCACCCAGGCTGCTCAGGCACCCCAGTAGGGACCTGAACCCTGAAGGAGCTGTGGCCAGCCTGAAAACGGCCCTCAGCCCCTCACCCAGGCTGGCCACACCCCCATGAGGGTTCCCACTGGGGGGCTTGCCCAGCCTGCAAACAGCCATCAGCCCCTCACCCAGGCTGAACAAGCACACCAGCAAATGGAAATCCCCCAAGGGGTCCCAGACTGCAAGACGGCACAGGCCGGGCTGAGGGACCCCCAAGTGCCCAAATTTTTGTGCACCAGGCCCCTACTTTTTTTAATAATAAATAAATGCAAACCTCCCACATGTGCTTTTCCATGTCTTTTCCCTTCCAGTTGGCAAGAATGGACATAACCTTCAGGGAGATTAATAACATTTAGTGTATTTCAACTTCTAGCCTATCATAAATATTGGCATTTTAAAATAAAACTGTCACATCACTTTAAAAAAACTTTTTTTTATTGATTTCAGAAAGGAAGAAAAAAAGGAAAGAGAAACATCAATATGAGAGCGAAATATTGATAGGTTGCTTCCTACATGCCCCCACCTGGGATCAAGCCCACAACCCAGGCATGTGCCCTGACAAGGAATTGAACTGGCAACCTTTCAGTGCATGGGATGACAAACTACTGAGCCACATTAGCCAGGGCTGTCATATCACTTTTTCCAATATATTTTATGGACCTAAAATACAATAAACCATTCTTTACTATTTGGGAGTATATATTATTCCTTTTCCTCTGTGAACTTGTATATTTTAGTTTAACATTGTTTTATTAGAGCATTTTATTTATTTTTTAAATTTATCTTTATTGTTGACTAGGGGCCCGGTGTACAAAAATTTGTGCACTCGGGGGGGGGGGGGGGGTCCCTCAGCCCGGCCCGTGTCCTCTCGCAGTCTTGGATCCCTTGGGGGATGTCCACCTGCTGGCATGCCTGGCCAGCCTGAGTGAGGGGCTGATGGCTGTTTGCAGTCTGGCCAAGCCCCACACTGGAGACCCTCATCCCATGGGGGTGTGGCCAGCCTGGGTGAGGGGCTGAGGGCCGTTTTTAGGCTGCCCACAGCTCCCATTGACCGAACGTCCCAGCGAGGCTGGCTGGAAGCAGGTTTCTGGGGTTTATTTCTCTTCTATAACTGAAACTTGTTGCCTTGAGTGGAGGCCTAGTTAGGCAACGAAGCCTCCTGTTTGCTTCAGTTCCATGGCTTCTATAATTAAAACATTGTTGCCTTGAGCAGAGGCCCGGCCGGCCTAGGCCGGCAGTTTCAACTCCGTCACTGGTGCAACGGAAGCCTCCTGTTTGCTCTAGCTCTGTGGCTGTCAGCCGCCATCTTGGCTGGGTTAATTTGCATATAGCTGCTCTGATTGGCTGGTGGGCATGGCTTGGCTGGTGGGTGTGGCTTGGGTGTCTCAGGGTGATGGTCAATTTGCATATTACTCTTTTATTAGATTAGATAGTATTACAAATATAGTTTAACATTTTATGCTTTAAATTCTTATATCATGATATACAAACTGAAATTTTTAAAATGTTTCCTATTACCATTATGTACAGCACTAAGTATTAAATAATTTCATATTGATTGAGTTAATGTAACTATTATATACACTTAATCAAAACAATACAAATTTATTACAAATTGCAATTATTATAATACAAAAAATTTTTATTGGAATGCATCTCCCAATAAGATGGATTATAGAAATCATTTAAAAAATAACTTCAGCCCAGACCGGTTTGGCTCAGTGGATAAAGCGTCAGCCTGCGGACTCAAGGGTCCCAGGTTCGATTCTGGTCAAGGGCATGTACCTTGGTTGCGGGCACCTCTCCAGTGAGGAGTGTGCAGGAGGCAGCTGATCGATGTTTCTGGCTCTCTATCCCTCTCTTTTCCTCTCTGTGAAAAATCAATAAAATACTTTTTTAAAAAAAAAGAGTTTAAGAAAAAAAGGTAACTTCATGTATGCAAAGGTGAATATTACATATTGCTAGAGTGACAATTCTAGCACCAATTGTCTTCCTACATTTTTATAAATATAAATGCTGAAAATATTTTCACATATAATATTTACACATTAATACTTTCCTTTTGAATTTTTACCAAAAATCCTATTACACCATAAAAAATTACTTTTAATGATCAAAAACTCACTTAAATCCTCCTTCAATTTAGTAGAAAGAAAAAATTAGAATCTATCTGAACTATAAGCAAGTTTTAATAATCTCTTAATTTCTGAGACATATGTCAAAAAGCCTTATTATCAAAACACATTAGGATATTTCCCTTTGATTTTTAGAGAGAGTGGAAGAAAAGAAGAGGGGGAGAGAGAGAGGAGAAAGGAGAACTGATTGGTTGCCTCCCACACTTGCCCTATCCAGGGTCAGGGATCCAAACCTGGGTATGTGCCCTTTACCAGGAATTTAACCCGCAACCCTTCAGTGTGTGAGCCAACATTCTAAACACTGAGCACACTGGCCAGGGCATAAGGTTTTTTTCATCTTTGAATAGCACAGATGTCTGCATTTTATCTAAATGTATCCAATGATACTTTTAAGATTTGGATACTTTAGTATGTATATGTAAATTTACCTCAAAAGAAAAAACCTCCAAACAGTGAATTCCAGCTAATGGTATGCTAGATGAAATATTTGGGGAGAAGCATATTGAACTTGTGCAACTTTCTTTAAAACGCATTTTTAAAACACATTAATGGATAGAGGAATGGACAGATAAATTGTCAAGCAACTATAATAACATGCTGAATCTATCACTTAATTACAAAAGCAACACAGAATTCTACCCAAGCTAGAAGACCTAGAAGTAGGACAAGTTCAAAAAGTTATAGAAATTAGAAAAGGAACTTTCCTTAAACCATCTGTACATAGCTTATGCTCTGAAATTCCTCACATGGGAGTTGAGTACATTCTGCATTCTAAATAGTTATGTGATGATTCAACTACTTACCACAGACAGGGCAAACAAAAGATTTGCTTGCCAAATAAAAGCCTTCCCGCACCCCAACCCCCCCGGAAAAAAAAGGAATACTCACTTTCTGGATAGGAAAGCAAAACCGAAAAAAAAGTGTACATGAGGTGAATTCAACAATGTTCAGGATAACTTACATAAACTCTCAAAAATAATGAGTAGGACATTTGGAAGATGTATTCATGTCCATTATTAAAACACTAAAGAAAAAATTACATCTGAAACTAATACAAAATATTGAATATAAACTATAATTGCAAACTAAAATAAAAAAAGAAATAAATTAAGTGAGAAAAGAAAAAGTAGCCATCAACATTACATAATATGGGACAGGCCTTACATTTTAAGAATATTTACGAACTCTAAGACCAAATTTATGAGAAAAAAGTGTTTCAAGATTTCTGACCATTGCTTCTTTGATCTAATTAGATCAAATTATCCAGAAGCTAAGCTCTGTGAACCTTTACCTTTCTTTTATTTTCCCCCCGCTAATAACCAGGAATTTTTTTTACTGAATTGATTGGGGTGACATTGGTAAATATAATTATTTGTGTTTTAGTCGTACAATTCTATAATACATCATATGTATATATTGTATTGTGTGTTCACCACCCCAAGTAACCTTTACTTTTCTTGAACTTCTGTTATACAAAAGTTCAACTATCCTGAAGCCTTTAGATCAGATTTTATATAAATCAACAGCCCAGCTTCATTCTTTGTGCTAAGTCACCTACCTTTATGAATAGAATATGGTTTCCCCATCCCAGATGTATATAAGCGTAAAAATGTAAAAATTAAAAAACAAACCAACACCTAGCCCCATGAACGAGGAGGTCACAGTTTGATTCCTGGTCAGGGCACATGCTGGGGTTTCGGCTAGATCCCCATTAGGGGGTGTGTAGGAGGCAGCTGATTGATGATTCTCATTATTGATGTTTCTCTCTCCCTCTCCTTTCCTCTCTCTGAAATCAATAAACATATTTTTTAAAAACAACAATAACGAAAAAGACACGAGATAAGTCATTCCAATAATAAAATGAAAGGCAGACTCAGAAGTGACCTAAATGTTGCAACCATCAGATAAGGACTTTAAAATATTAACAAACCTAGTGGGAAAGGAAGACAACAGTAAGAGACAGAAACTAAGATATAAGATATAAAGATTCAAATGAAAATAAAATAAATACAATTACCAGAGGTGAAAAAGTCCTTCAATGGGTCCACTAGCAAACTCCACAGAACTAAAAACAGAACCAATGAATTTTTATACTAATTATACTCTGATCAGCAGTGATCTTCTCATGTCACTTATCAAACATCTATTTAGTTTTCTTTTTTTCTATTTATTTTTTCCCCACCACCATTTATCCCCCCTATACCCTCTTCCACCTCCACCCACCCACCTTCAGACTCCCACAATCACCACCCTGTTGTCCCTCCCTATCCATGAGTTCTCTCATTCTTAGTGAACCCAGGTTTCATGGTACAAATATTAATACTAGATCACCAAAGTTCTTACCTTCAGAACTAAGTACAAAAGAAAAAATATTTTTAGAATATTTCATTGATTTTTAGAGAGAAAGGAAAGGAGGAACAGAAATATCAATATGAGAGAACAACATCCATCAGCTGCCTCCTGTACACCCCCACTGGAGATCGAGCCTGCAACACAGGCATATGCCCTTGACTGGGAATCCAATCAGCAACCTCCTGGTGTACGGGAGGATACCCAACTGAGCCACACTGGATAGGGCCAAAGTGATAATTTTTTTTTTAAAGGTAGAGCAAGGATATACAGGACAGCAGTGAGGCAAGCTGCACTTCTATCACTATTCTATAGGTTTCCCATTAGCCAAATAAAAGATGTTACAGAACGGCTAAAGAATCTTGATGAGCCAAAAACATGCCTCCTGAAGTAAGGGCACACAGCAGTAACAGGCTGTAGGGTGGACTACAGCAGATAAGAGAGGGCCAGGAGGAGTTTGTCAAACGTAGGTGGTGTGTGCATCACACCACAACAGAGAACTAGACAATGAGGACATACCCACAGGAGTCTACAAAAACCTTCCTGAATGCACAGCTCTAAAAATCCACACTTGAACACCTGTCACAAGAGGGCACTAGCAGCTGTATTACAATACAATAGTCCTAGTCATATAAAACTTGGTCCTTTTTCTTCTAATCTTCCTTCCAATTAGAATTCAAAAGCAGAATGGGGGAAAAGAGGTAAGAATGAAGAAACAGCCCAGCCCGTGTGACCTGGTGATTCAGCATCTACCCAGGAACTAAGAGAGCACGGTTAGATTCCTAGTCAGGGCACATGCCCGGTTGCAGGTTTGCAGGTTTGATCCCCAGAAAGGGGCGGGCAGGAGACAGTCCCAATTGATGATGTTTCTCTCTCATTGTTGTTTCTATCTCTCTGTCCTTCTCTCTTCCTCTCTCTCTAGAAAAAAAAATTATGTTATAATAATATCATCATGGAATGGGTATTTAAAAAAAAAAAAAAGGGTGATGATCACACTCCTCTTCTTAACTACATGATCCCTGAGCCAACTCAGATCTGAGTAAAAAGAAGAAGCTTACAACAGGATATAAGCTTTTGACTAGACTTTCATAACTATGTAAATTTAATCACCAAAATAAGGCTTATAGTTAAAAATAACCTTTGGTCAAGAGGTAGGGAAGAAAGATCCAACATGACATGGCTAAAGTATAGAATGAGCCCAGCTAGCATGGCTCAGTGGTTAAGCGTCGACCTATGAACCAGGAGGTCACAGTTAGATTCCTGGTCAGGGCATAGGCCCAGGTGGCGGGCTCCATCCCCAGTGTGGGGCATGCAGATGGCAGCTGATCAATGATTCTCTCATCATTGATGCTTCTATCTCTCTCTCCCTCTCCCTTCTCCTCTGAAATCAATCTATAATAATAAAAGCATAATATGCTAATTAGACCAGAAATCTTTCTGGACGAAGCCAGGGCTGCAGTGGCTGGATTGAGGAAGCTGCTGCAGCAACTGTGAAGGCCTACTCTTGCACAAATTTTGTGCATCAGGCCTCTAGTTAAAATATATTTAAAAAATAATAATAAAGGATGAGAGAAAATAGCTAGTGCCTATTTTTATGCTTTAAGGTAAAGCCTATATATCAGTCATATTAGTCCAGTACCACCATTTACTCTGTTATTCAAGTCAAGAATCTAGGAGTAAGACCCTAACATCCAGTCATTATGTCTTGAACCTCTTTCAACACATCTTTTCCTCTCTAGCCCCTTAATTACCAGTCTCATATTTGCTCATATTTGAAGTACTATAATAATCTAACTTAGTGATTCTCTACTCTAGCCTTAACTTTAGACTTTTAAAATATTAATCCCTAGGTCCCAGCCTAGACACTCTGATTTAAATGGTGTCCAGCCATTAGTTTATTCAAGTGGTCCCCAGGTGCTTTGAAATACAGCCAAGGTTGAGAATTGCTAACATAATTTGGTATCTCTCCCAAGATCTAGGCTTACCTTCCTCTAAACTATCTTTCATAATGTTTCATGAGTCATCTTTTTAAAAATGTAAACCTCATACTATCTTAGAGGGGTAGTTTAGGATCACTTAGAGAGCTTTCAAAAATTCTGATTCCAGAGAGAACCAAGATAGCAGCATAAGGCATATACCTGAATGCGCAGCCTCCCACAACCACATTAAAAAATACAACTATAAAGCTAAACGGCCATCCTCCAGAACCAAGGGAGTGGAAGCTTTACAACTAGAAGGCAAGAGGAGGAGTGCATTAAGACTGAGTAGAAGTTCCCAGCACCAAAACAGAGAGGTACGGACTCGCATGAGACAGTGGCGGCGTGGGCAAACGGTGGCGGCAGCTGCACCTGGATCCGCGGCTTGGAAGGGGTTTACAAGCTCCGAGGTTGCACTGAATGCGTTGTGGGCTGTCGGGCAACAGGGCGGAAGATGACAGTGGCGTTCTAGCAGAGCTGTTTGCAGCAATCACTGATGCGGAGCTCTGGGACTCGGGGACTTAGGGGTGCACAAACGCCAGGGCATGGAAACGCCAAAACAGAGAAAAGCCGCGGAGCCGGCTGAGGGGAAGCCGTCACAGGTTGCTCCACCCTGATGATTCTGAGACCCCGCCCCACTCAATTTACAGCTCCACCCAAGCTGTGCGCCTGTCTGCCTGCAGCCTAACCTAACAGACTGCAGCTAGGACAGAGAACTCCAAAAATTCCAAACCCCAAACAACGAGGAGAAAGCCCGGGAGGTCATTTCCTTTCAGTGACACTAACAGCAATCAAGACTTAACTACAACAAGACTGTGCACCCAGCCCTCAAAGACGTACACCAAGAGTGTCCACCCCAGGTGATTGGGGAGGCTGAATCACTGGGCCCTATAGAACACCTAGCACAGAAAGCCACTCTATCAACACAGGGAAGCAGCCAAAATGCGGAGACAAAGAAACAGATCACAAACGACAGAAATGGAGGAAAGCAAACGACTGGATATAGAGTTCAAAACCACAGTCATAAAGCTACTTAAGAATCTTCTACAAACCTCCGAGGAACTAAGTGAGACCTTTAAGGATCTTAATGAGAATACCAAAAAAATGGAAAAGGACCAATCAGAAATTAAGCATACACTAACTAAAATAAAGAATAATATACAGAGATCCAACAGCAGACTAGATAAGCGCAAGAATCAAGTCAAAGATATGAAATACAAAGAAGCAAAACAGCCAACCAGAAAAGCAAAAAGAATCCAAAAACATGAAGATAATGTACGGAGCCTCTGGGACAACTTCAAGCGTACCAACATCAGAATTATAGGGGTGCCAGAAGAAGAGAGAGAGCAAGATACTGAAAGCCTATTTGAAATAATAATGACAGAAAACTTCCCCTACCTGGTGAAAGAAATGGACCTACAAGTCCAGGAAGCACAGAGAATCCCAAACAAAAGGAATCGAAAGAGGACCACACCAAGACACATCATAATTAAAATGTCAAGGGCAAAAGACAAAGAGAGAATCTTAAAAGCAGCAACAGAAAAACAGTTAGTTACCTACAAGCTAGTACCCATACGACTGTCAGCTGATTTCTCAACAGAAACTATGCAGGCCAGAAGGGAGTGGCAAGAAATATTCAAAGTGATGAATAGCAAGAACCTACAACCAAGATTACTCTATCCAGCAAAGCTATCATGTAAAATTGATGGTCAAATAAAGAGCTTCACAGACAAGAAAAAGCTAAAGGAGTACATCACCACCAAACCAGGATTATTTGAAATGCTGGAAGGCATTCTTTAAGAAGAGGAAGAAGAAGAAAAAGGTAAAAATAAAAATTATGAACAACAAAGTGACAACAAATACATATCTATCAACCAGTGAATAAAACAATTAAATCAATAGAAATATGTGATGAACAGAATAAACTGGTGAATAGAAGTAAGGGCAAGAAAGAAAATGGACTGACAATTCTCAGGGGGAAGGGGGTGTGAGGGGTATGGGAAGAGACTGGACAAAAATCTTATAT
>PVJC01007186.1:0-52391 GCA_004026665.1 Murina feae
AATGATATCTCTGATAAAGGTTTAATCTCCAACATTTACAGGGAACTCATACAACTTAACAAAAGGAAGATAAACAACCCAATCAAAAAATGGGCAAAGGACCTAAATAGACACTTTTCAAAAGAGGACATAAATAAGGCTGAGAGGCATATGAAAACTTGCTCAAAGTCACTTATCATTCGAGAGATGCAAATCAAAATAACAACGAGGTACCATCTCACACCAGTCAGAATGGCTATTATCAACAAATCAACAAACAACAAGTGCTGGAGAGGATGTGGAGAAAAAGGAACACTCGTGCACTGCTGGTGGGAATGCAGACTGGTGCAGCCACTGTGGAGAACAGTATGGAGTTTCCTCAAAAAACTAAAACTGGAAGTGCCATTTGACCCAGTAATCCCACGTCTGGGAATATATCCCAAGAAACCAGAAACACCAATCAGAAAGGATATATGCACCCCTATGTTCATAGCAGCACAATTTACCATAGCTAAGATTTGGAATCAGCCTAAATGTTCATCAGCAGATGAATGGATTAGAAAACTGTGGTACATCTACACAATGGAATACTATGCTGCTGTGAAAAGGAAGGAGTTCCTAGTATTTGCAGCAGCATGGATGGAAATGGAGAAAATAATGCTAAGTGAAATAAGCAGACAATGAAAGAAAAATACCACATGTCTTCACTCATCTATGGATAATAATAACCATTATAAACTGGTGAACAAAAACAGATTCAGAGGCAGAACAGCATCAAACAATCTGTCAAATTAAAGCAACAAGGACGAAGGGGGGATTGGGGGGGTAATAGATCAACGAAAGGACTTTTATGCATGCATTTAAGCATAACCAAAGGACACAAATCACTGGGGGGTAGGGGAGGCTGGGGTAAGGGCAGGGGAAAAAAGAGATATTTGTACTAATCTTTGTAATACTTTATGTAATTAAATAAAAAAAATAAATATAAGAGCAAAAATAACAGAATTTAAAATAAAGATAGAAATAATCTAGAGAAAACCAATAAAGCCAAGATTTGATTCTTTTCAAAGATTAAAGTAATGTGAAAACCTTTTGGTAAGATTGATCAATACAAATAAAAAATGTATAAATAAACAAGATTAAAATAAATTCTCATAAATTAAAAAGTAGAAAAATTTTAAATTAGGACTCTCATGAGCAATTTTATGTCAAAAAATTAAAAAACTTAGGTGAAAATATACACATTTCTAGGAAAACATAAATTGCCAAAACTAGCCAGAAGAATCCAAAAACCTAAATGCTTCTATAAGTACAAAAAAATTGACCTGGTAGTTAAAAATCCTTCCACAAAGAAAAAAATTCAATTCCATCTCCATTCAAATCTAAACTAATAAAAGCGGAATAGTAAAATTAACCGTTTCTCCGGGACTCCCACAGCCAATCAGAACGGCTGTATGCAAATTAGCCCAGCCAACATGGCGGCCGCCACTCACGGACCTGAGTAAACATTTAGGCAGCGTCCGTCTACCTGCTCGCTGGCTCCTTAGCCTTTGGCCTGAAGCAAAAACGCACATTTGCAACAATTAAGTGTAACAATTATTTCATTATAGAAGCCGAGAGGTGAGGTAGAGAAGAGGCTTTGTTAGTAAAAGGCCGCCTTAAAGGAACAGCATCAATTATAGGAAACCTGCGTCCAGCCGGCCTTGCTGGGACGTTGGGTCAATGGGAGCTGTGGGCAGCCTTAAAGCCTCTCACCCAGGCTGATCAGGCACGCCAGCAGGTGGACATCCCCAGAGGGGTCCCAGACTGCGAGAGGGCACAGGCCGGGCTGAGGGACCTCCCAAGTGCACAGAGCGGCTGCAGAGCGGGACAGCGCAGGACCCAGGACCCGTGAGTGGGAAAGAGGCGGCAGGGTTGCAGGGTCATCGGGGAGCGGCAAAGAGGCACAGGGTCGGCAGCCTGCTTGGTGGGCTTCCCAGGCCCTTGGAGGGGCATCGGGGAGCGGGTAGGAGGCGGCAGGGTCGGCAGCCTGCTTGGTGGGCTTCCCAGGCCCTTGGAGAGGCATCAGGGAGCGGGTAGGAGGTGGCAGGGGGTCGGCAGCCTGCTTGGTGGGCTTCCCAGGCCCCTTGCAGGGCACCAGGAAGTGGGAAAGCAAGGTGGCGGGCTGGGGAGTGGGAAAGAGGCAGCGGGGCGGTCTCGGCCTGCTTGGCAGCTGCCCAGGCCCTTTGCGGGGCACCGGGGAGCGGGAAAGCAAGGCTGCAGGGGCCAGGGTCCTGCTTGGCAGCTCCTCAGACCCCTTGGCGGCACTGGGAAGTGGGAAAGGAAGGCAGCAGGGGACCAGTGAGTGGGAAAAAGTCAGTGGCCTGCTTGGCGGCTCCCCAGGCCCTTTGGGGGCCACTGAGGAGCGGCAAAGCAAGCTCTTGGGGGCTGGAGTCCGGCTTGGCGGCTCCCCAGACACCTTCCAGGGATCAGGGAGCAGGAAAAGGCTGGCCTGACCACGAGGCAGGGTTTTCCCTGCTTTCTGGTGGATGGAGGAAGATGGGCAGTAGGCAAGCTTGGGAGGCAGGCCGCACCCAGCCCTGGTCACAGATCAAAAAAGAGAACAACATGCAGGGGAGGGCAAGAGTCTGAGAGATCATCATAGAGGGAGTGACTGCTCCAAGCCTCCACAGTGTGCCTAGGGGCAGGCCCCCAGCAGGTAGACACACACAGGAGGACTGCTCCAAGCCTCAGATGCAGCCGGGGGCAGGTCCCCAGTGGTGACACACACACACACATATACACACACACACAGAAGGCGCCTGGCAGACTGGGGCCATCATAGGACATCCACTGAGGGGTCCCAGACTGTGAGAGGGCACAGGCCGGGCTTAGGGACTCCCTCCACCCCGAGTGCACAAATTTTTGTGCACTGGGCCCCTAGTAGATAAATAAAAATATGTAATACCAGAATAAATAGGAAACACCTACTAATCTAACTAACTTAAGGCTGCTAGTAAAACCTTAATACTAAAATCTGAAAAGACTAAAAAGACAATGGCCAAATTCACTCACAAACATATCTACTCTAATAAAAGAGTAATATGCAAATTATCCATCACTTCCAGACACCCAAGCCATGCCCACCAGGCAATCAGAGAGGCTGTATGCAAATTAAGCCAGCCAAGATGGTGGCCAGCAGCCATGGAGCTAGAGCAAACAGAAAGCTTCCATTGCAACTGCCTGCCTAGGCCAGCTGGGCCTCTGCTCAAGGCAACAATGTTTCAATTATAGAAGCCATGAAGCTGAAGCAAACAGGAGGCTTCGCTACCTGCCTAGGACTCCGCTCAAGGTAACAAAGTTTCAATTATAGAAGATAAATAAACCCCAGAAATCTGATTCCAGCCAGCCTCCCTGGGTCCTTGGGTCAATGGGAGCTGTGGGCAGCCTGCAAATGGCACTCAACCCCTCACCCAGGCTGACCAGGTACCCCAGTAGGGACCTACCTGAACCCTGAAGGTATGTGGGCAGCCTGAAAACGGCCCTCGGCCCCTCACCCAGACTGGCCACACCCCTATGGGGTGAGGGTCCCCACTAGGGCGCTTTGCCAGCCTGCAAACAGCCATCAGCCCCTCACCCAGGCTGCCCAGGCATGCCAGCAGGTGGACATACCCCGAGGGGTCCCAGACTGTGAGAGGGCACAGGCCAGGCTGAGGCACCCCCCCGAGTGCACAGATTTTTGTGCACCAGACCCCTAGTCCTATATAATCCTATATAATAAAAGCATAATATGCAATTGACCATCCCTTTGGGATGCCTAAGCCACGCTCACCAGCCAATCAGAGCAACTGTATGCAAATTAGCCTAGCCAACATGGAGGCCGGCACTCACAGAGCTGAGTAAACAGGCAGTTTCCGATGCAGCAGGAGTGAAACTGTTTGCAGGCCCAGCTGGGTTTCTCCAGGCTCCAGACAACAACATATTTGCAACAATGTCTCAATCATAGAAGCCTTGGGAGCTGAAGCAAACAGCAGGCCTGGCCTGACTTCAAAGGGCAACAGTGTCTCAATTATAGAAGCCACTAGGTGAAGCCGAGAGCAGGTTTTCTTATCTGCCTAGGCCTTGGCTTAAAGAAACAGTATATCAATTATAGAAGATAAACCAACTGCAGAAACCTGCTTCCAGCTAGCCTTGCTGGGACATTGGGTCAATGGGAGCTGTGGGCAGCCTGAAAGTCTGAAAACACCCCTCAACCTGTCACCCACACTGGCCACACCCCAATGGGACGCTACTGGGGGCTTGGCCAGCCTGCAAACAGCCATCAGCCCCTCACCCAGGCTGGCCAGGTTCCCTAGTAGGGACCCAAAACCTGAAGAAACTGTGGGCAGCCTGAAAGTCTGAAAACGGCCTTCAGACCCCCACCCAGGCTGGCCACACCCCAATGGGGTGAGGGACCCCACTGGGGGGCTTGGCCAGCCTGCAAACAGCCATCAGCCCCTCACCCAGGTTGGCCAGGTACCCCAGTAAGGACCCAAAACCTGAGGGGACTCTGGGCAGCCTGAAAGTCTGAAAATGGCCCTCAGGCCCGTACCCAGTCTGGCCACACCCCAATGGAATGAGGGATGCCACTGGGGGGGCTTGGCCAGCCTGCAAACAGTCATCAGCCCCTCACCCAGGCTGGCCAAGTACCCCAGTAGGGACCCAAAACCTGAAGGGACTCTGGGTAGCCTGAAAGTCTGAAAATGGCCCTCAAGCCCGCATCCAGGCTCCATACCCCAATGGGGTAAGGGACCCCACTGGGGGGCTTGGCCAGCCTGCAGACAGCCATCAGCCCCTCACCCAGTCTGACCAGGCACACCAGCCAGGTGGACATCCCCAGAGGGGTCCCAGACTGTGAGAGGGCACAGGTTGGGCTGATGGACCTCCCGAGTGCACAAATTTTTGTGCACCAGGCCCCTAGTCCTATATAATAAGAGAAAAATATGCTTACTAGCCATTTTGCCCTGAGGCATAACAACCAAGCTCATCATGACCAGATCACAGATCAGCAGGAGGGTGGGCCAGGTACAAGCAGGCTGCAGAGAACTATAGGATAGGGCAGGGCAGCAGCTATAAAGGGTGGAGGGAGGAGGGAGGAGAGGGCAGGGCAGTGGGTGGAGAGCTACAGGAGGGTTGGCAGCGACCTATTGGCTATAAGCAGGTGGCAGAGAGCTACAGAACAGGGCAGGGCAGCAAGCAAGCAGGAGAAGGAGAGCTACAGAAGAGGGCAGGACAACAAGCTATGAAGGGGGGGTGGGAGGAGCTACAGGAGGGCGAGGCAGCGGGTGGAGTGATCTAAAAAGCATAGGTACAGTTTGTTGGTTTTTTTGTGTGGTGTTGTTGCCATTTCTTTGTCTATCTTGGTTTTGAGGATATGTTCACACTAAACATATCAATGTGAAGTCAATTGGGAAGTTTTCTGTTTTCCTGTATTCTGGAATAAGTTATATATAAAGAAATGTTTGCTCCTTGAAGGTTTGAAACTCTCTATTTTAATGCCATCTGGACTTGAAGTCTTTTTGAGCGGTTCTCTGGAAACTTTTGCTATTTTTTCACAGTAATTGGTGTCTTTAGATTTTTTTAACCACACTTTACATTTTTCCACCTATACCAATGGCTGGATGTCAAGGAAAGGACATGCCCCACCCCCACCATCCAGGAATAGAGATTATAGAAAGAGAAAGAGGGAAGACAGTTCCTGGAGGCAATATATTCACAAATGTATGTGTGTGCATCTGCATATGTGTGTTGTGTGGTGTGTATGTGATATGATGGAGGATTTCTCTAGCCTAAAGAACTTGTGTTCACCCTAACCAGTTTGGCTCAGTGGATAGAGTGTCGGCCTGTGGACTGAAGGGTCCTGGGTTCGATTCCGGTCAAGAGCATGTACCTGGGTTGCAGGCACATCCCCAGAAGGAGGTGTGCAGGAGGCAGCTGATCAATGTTTCTCTCTCATTGATGTTTCTAACTCTCTATCCCTCTCCCTTTCTCTCTATAAAAAAATCAATAAGATATATTAAAAAAAATAAAAAATAAAGAACTTGTGTTCTCTGCTCTTCTTTGAGTCCTTAGGGAACTAACTCTGTGTGTCACTTAAACACTGGGATTGACATGAGAAAAATTCTCCTTAGGTCCTCCAGACTGAAAACCTCATGTAATATGTGTATCTAGTCCCCCAAACATTAGGGCTTATACTGTGGAAACTGGAGCACGTATGTGAGAGGATACTTGCGTCTTCTTAAACTAATAGCCAAGAGTTTTCATCTTACCAGGGAAAAACTAAATACTCTGATGCATATATATATATATATATATATATATATATATATATATGAAACACTTTATATAAGTTAGCTCATATAATTTTCATATTCAGTCCAATCCCTAAAGGTGAGGCCTAGGCATTAGCATTTTCTAAAATTTCCCCAGGTGATGTTAATGGGCAGCCATGGTCAGGAACCATTGCTCTGACTACACTATACCCTGTATGAAGTCACAGAGAATGCTAAGTCATCATATCATCTAATATAATAAAAGAGTAATATGCAAATTAACCACCACTCCAAGACACCTAAGCCACACCCACCAGCCAAGCCACACCTCCATCCAATCAGAGCAGCTGTATGCAAATTAACCCAGCCAAGATGGCGGGTGGCAGCCACATTGCTAGAGCAAACAGTGATGCAGTTGAAACTGCCTGCCTAGGCCTGCCGGGCCTCTGCTCAAGACAACAATGTTTCAATTATAGAAGCCATGGAGCTGAAGCAAACAGGAGGCTTTGTTGCCTGACTAGGCCTCCGCTCAAGGCAACAAAGTTTCAATTATAGAAGATAAATAAACCTCAGAGACCTGATTCCAGCCAGCCTCGCTGGGACCTTGGGTCAATGGGAGCTGTGGCCAGCCTGAAAACGTCTCTCTAACCCTCACCCAGGCTGGCCAGGCACCCTAGTAGGGACCTGAACCCTAAAGGGACTGTGGGCAGCCTGAAAATAGCCCTCAGCCCTCACCCAGGCTGGCCACACCCCCATGGTTTGAGTGTCCCCACTGGGGGGCTTGACCAGCCTGCAAACAGCCATCAGCCCCCCACCCAGGCTGGCCAGGCATGCCAACAGGTGGACATCCCCCAACGGGTCCTAGACTGCGAGAGGGCACAGACTGGGCTGAGGGACCCCCCCGAGTGCACAGATTTTTGTGCACCGGGCCCCTAGTATGTAATAAAAGGGTAATATGCAAATTGACCCTAACAGTGGAATGACCAGAATGATCACTTGACTAGTCACTATGAGGCACACTGACCACCTTTTGGTCCCTTTCCCCAGCCAGCAGGCTCCAATCACCGATGGCAAACAGGGAACCCAGGTGGGTGGCTGGAGATGCAGGTGGCACCAGGCCAAAGCCCCTGCCCCCACACACACAGGGTGACCCATGGCAGGGGCAGGGCTGACCAACCTCTTGGTCTTTATCCCTGGCCAGAAGGCTCCAATTGCCCAATTGTGAACAGGAAGCTAGGGGTAGGTGGTGGTAGAGGGCCGGGGAAGATGGCTTTGTTTGCCGGCCACGCCTAGGGAACTGTACCTGTGCACAAATTTTGTGCACCAGGTCTCTAGTATATAATAAAAGCCCAATGACCATCATAGCAGAAGGACTAGTTGCTATGACACTCCAGCCACAGGGGCGATGACCAGCGCCGCTGCCAAGCCTGAGGGCCTGGCACCAGTTGCGCAGCTGCTGCCAAGGCACCAATAAAGAAGAATGCAAAGGTGGCCAGCATGAGCGTGCAGCTTGAGATGAAGGCTCTGTGGGACAAATTCAATCATCTAGGCACAGAGATAACTGTCACCAAAACTGGCAAGTCAAGGTGCCCCTCTTCCCACTGGGACCTTCCCCAAGTGGTGCCAGTCTCAGGCAATGGGCTTTGGCCCAATCTACATAAGCGAGACTGAGAAGCAGGGTGGGGGCACAGCCTGGCCACCTGTGGGTCCCTCTCGGTGTGGGCCAGCTCCTTTGCTCTCCAAGATCAGGCTCTAGTGACAGCAGCCTGGTGCGCTGGGCTGGAGGGTACTGCTCGAAAGTCCAGGAAGGTAGCAGAGAGTAACCTTGTGGACCTGCCCCCAAACCAGGATACCAGGACCCAGCACCACCAAAAATGGAGCAGCTCAGAGCACACTAAGCTTAGGGAAAAGGCAGCCACCAGTGAGGGGCCTGGCCACCAGCTGGCTCCCGGTGGATCCCACCTCAAAGGAAACTTGGTCTTTGGTTCCTTAGTTCAGTCTATCCTGGCTAAAGAGGAGCAGCTGGGCACATTTTAGGGGAGAATTAAGACTCTAAAACAGTGTATTCTGTTCCATGGAGATTGCTACCCAGTTGTCTTAGGCCTAAATTCTGGGTGACTGTGGGGCCTGGCTCTGCCACTGGGGCCCACGTCTTCCAATTGGCCTGTATTTGTTGTAAGGGTCCAAAGAGAAGAAGTGAAACAAGTTTTTCAATGCAATGGTTTTGACCAACAGACAAAGGTGAGTTTTGGGCTGTGTCTAATGTACACATAGAGACACTAGCTCTGAGTCCAAAGGGAGCTCAGAGCCTGGTGGTTTGTTTCCTTGCTGAGGCCATGCTCCCTGGGAAGCCTGGGGTCCCTGCTCAGCTCCAGCTCAGTGGGTCTTCTCCAGGACCCTCCACTAAGGGGCTCCACCTCCAATCAGCCCCCCAACCCTGAACAGAGGGAGGGCCAGTTGGCCAACCACCCGCAGACCCTCCCCCCAGCCAGCCCCATCCCTAATTGCCCACCCCACCCCAATCAAGGATGGGCTTGACCAGCCAACCTCCCATGGCCTCCCCCCAGTCAGCTGGCCAGATCAGCCCCAATTGGGGCGAGCCAGCCAGACCCCACCTGTGCACAAATTCGTTCACTGGGCCTCCAGTATGTGTATGTATGTGTGTGTGTGTGTGTGTGTGTGTGTATTTATTTTAACACAAACCATCCATCAGAACATACTGTAAAATGGGAAGATAAGCAGACAAGCTCCCTTCAGCATTAGGAATTGAAGATTGCATACCTGTATAAAGTGGTGTTGTTGCACTTCACTGCAAGGGCTCAGGAGAATGCAATATTTCTACATGAGTTGGCAATAGTGGAAGACTGCTCACAGAAGATGGGTATTAAATTGAACTCTGAAAAAAAGAAGAATAAAGCTTGAACAAAATGAGAAGGCAGAATGTTTGATGATCTCTCTTCATTTATCCTTTTGTGCTAGTGTCTCTATTGCAGAAGGACATACTGAACCTAGTTTTCAAAGTCAAGCCTTGTCAAGTTCAATGGTTTATAATGTGTCTCAGTACTTGTCTTCTAAAGAAGTAAGTAGGCTTTGCTAATACCAAACTTTCTGGAAGTAAATTGTTTCTCTTCCTGGACTTTAATTAAGATGTTAGTATACTACTTCAGGATTGCTTTTGTCTGGACTTCCACCATTGTGTCACCTGTTTCACAGGAAAACTATGACTTCCATTAACACTTGTCCAACAACTGCTTTCAAATGTAAATTAGCTGAAGTGAGTGAATGTGTGGTGTGAAGGTCTCTATGTGTATGCATTAGGTGGGAGAGGTAGATTGTCAAAAACAGCCTGTTGGGGAAATGTTTAAAGACCAACAAGTTGATGCATCCAAATCAACAGACTCATTGATGGTTTAACAAACACAACCAGATGATCTGTCACTGGGCATCTCCACTACTTACTCTATAGAGGAATGTCCACAGCATGACAGGTGCATTGGAAGGAAGGATCTTTTTAAAAATATTTTTTGGTTTAAAAAATTAATACAAACACTCCATTTGCTTCATAAAGCAATTGTCCTGAAAAGGAGAACAAAATATCTATCCTACTTACATCTGTATGTGTACTTATATATACATTTTTTCATAAATTGTTTCATCATAAAGTTAAATAAGCCATTGATGTCACACTAGATGTAGGATGGCATGTATATCACACATATCTAACATTTGTCCTAAAATATCCAACTCTTGGCCACTTATTTAAATACTAGTACTTGTCCAACCATATCCTTTTTCTTCACAAGGAACAAATGGATGTGGCCTCTAGCCCACTTCACCTCCAAGAACACTCCTCTCAGACCACCATATCTTAATACTGATGCATTGCTACACAGCTTCTGCCTCCAAGTTGTTTAACTTTGCTTTGCATGTTGTCTCAACTATCTTGTGTCAGTAAAAAACTAAAGGTCTCTATATAGTTCTGCACCTCTTGCCTATAGAAACACTAGTTTCTCAAAGAACCAGGCAAGGGAAGGAAATGCTGAACTCCTATCTTCTGGGCCTCAGTTTTATTCTCTGAACAAATGAGAGAACTCTTTAATTCAGCAACTATTTCTTAGGTACTTATCCTATATAAAATACCGTGTTAGGGACTGATGATACATGAGTAAATAAGAGGAATCTCTGCCCTCACAGAGCTTACATTCTAGTGGGGCAGACAGAAAATAAAGGATTATGAAGTATAATATAAGACTGCTATAATGTTAACAAGAAATGTACATGGAACATAAAGTGATGAAAATGGGGTTTGATATTTTAGAGTGGAGGCCAAGAATGGTCACTCTGAAGTGTGACACTATAGTACAGACCTGAAAAGAGATATGAACACCTGGGGGAAGCATGGTTCAGATCAGAGAGGCAGGTGCAAAGACTGGACGGCAACCATGCATGGTGTAATTGAGGGCAGCAGGGAGGCAATCAGCTACAGAAGAGTGACAGTGATGAGAAGGACTCAAGGGAGGAGTAGGGCTACATCGTTTGAGGAAAAATTTGGGTTTCTGTTCACTACTAGAGGCCCAGTGCATGAAATTCATGCACGGGGGAGGGGGAAGGAATTCCTCAGGCCAGCCTGCACCCACTCTCACAATCTGGGACTGCTGGCTCCTAACCACTCACCTGTCTGCCTGCCTGATTGCCTCTGCCTGCCAGAACACCCCTAACTGCCCTCTCTGCCAGCCTGATCTCGCCCCCAACTGTCCTCCCCTGCCATCCCTGTTGCCCCCAACTGCCCTCCCCTGCCAGTAGTCTGATCTCACCCGCAACTGCCCTCCCCTGCTGGTCTGATCTCCCCCAACAAGTCCTCCCTTGCCAACCTGATCTCTCCCCTAACTGCTCTCTCCTGCTAACCTGATCGCCCCTAACTGCTCTCCCTTGCCTATCTGATCTCGTCCCCAACTGCCCTTCCCTGCCAACCTGTTTGCCCCTAACTGCCTCTGCCTGCCTGATCATCCCTAACTTCCCTCCCCTGCCGGCCTGATCTTGCTCCCAACTGCCCTCCCCCACAGCCCAACTTGGTTCTGACTGGTCAGTTTCTATGTCAGTCAGTGTCAAAAGCTCTGCCTACTTGGCAGCCATTGGCTCCTTACATTCACCCAGATTTGGTTCTGATTGGTCAGTTTCTATGCCAGTCAGCATTTCTGGGCCTATCAATGCAGCCTGATTAGAAAGACAGGGCTGATCAGCAGCCCCAGTGGAGGTGTGGAGAGAAATGGAGGCTGGGAGAGAAAGAGAAGCATATTCTGATCAATGGCTGCCACAGAGGCTATGGATCAGACCCTGTCTCTCTCTCTCTCTCTCTGCAGGCCTCTCTTGGGGCCTGATCCACAGCCCCCTAAGCAGTCAGTGCTGGGTTGGAGCAACTGCAGCAGCCCCAGTCAGTGCTGGGTCACCACAGCAACCCAGCACTGACTTCTGGTCTGGTTAAGCCATCGGTCATTACAACCCTGGCTCTTTATTATATAGATGTGATGAGAAGTCACTCAAGAATTTTGTGTAAGGAAACACTATGACATGATCTATATTTTGAAATGATATCTCTGGCTGCTCTGAGGGGACTGGAGAGGTCAGGAATACAAATAAAGGAAACAGGATGCCCTTGCAGAAAAACAGAGATGAGAGCATAAGTATTCAGGTGGTGAGAAATGATGAGGCAGATTTGGAAGACAGAGCAGATTCAGGACTTGTTCAGGGATGAAGTATGAAGTATGAAGTATGAGATGGAGAAAAGTCAAAAACATAAGTTCAGATTGGATGACTGAATCAAAAGGTCACTATTGGACATGTTAGATTTGTGATGTCTAGTGTACATTCAAGTAGACTACCATCAGGGGTTGCTAGGTAGAATAGTTTGGGGCTCAGAGGCAATGTTAGGGCTAGCAATGATATGTTTGGGAGTTGCCAGCATGTTAAATGGTATTTGAAGTCAAGGAACACTAAGAGAGTGAGAAGGAAAAAAGAGCCAAGGACTGAACCTGGGGGGCCTCCAATGTTTGGAAATTTGGATCATGAAGAGTGTCCAGAAAAGAAAACTGAGACAGTGTGGCTATTACACAATGAAAAAGGGAGAAGAATTGTGAGGGCGGTAGAAGTTTTCAAACTTAATTTTTAGAGCAGAATAAATCTTTCAAAAGTTTTTTCTAATTCTATCTTACAAAGAAGGTAACAAGGAAAACACATTAAACTCTGTTGATGAAGAAGGAAGTGTTGAGAGTGCTGAAATTCTATTTATCAGTAGAGAACCCCTTCTCAACCCAGAGCTCTGGAAGGTTTGCTCCATCACTGGGATGGTTTGATGTTCCTAACTAAAGGTTCATGTTTATCTATTCCCAGGACTCAGCTGGGAATTGAGAAATTATACTTTGTTAAACTCACATAGTAGGCAGAAGAGATAAGGTGAGATTGGCAGGTGCTATGGACTGAATGTGTTACCTCAAAATTCATATGTTGAAACACTCATCCCCTATGTAATGATATTTTGAGTAGAGGGCCTTTGGGAGGTCATTGGTAATAAGGGCAGAGCCCTCATGATGAGACTAGTATCCTTGTAAGGAAAGACCACAAGGCACTTGCTTTCCTCTCTCAACAACATATGAGGATGTAGGGAGCAGCTATTGGACTGACCTATGGAAGAGCCACAAACAAGTCCCAGCTTGAAGGCAGAGCCCTCTTAGCATGATTAAGCTTAATCTTATAGCCCTCCCTAGTTCCTTCCTAGGTAGCTAATGGGCTGTGGGAGGTACAGCAAGTGCTGCCCAAACAAGGTGAAAATCACAAGAACATTGCAAACATGTTGACCACTACGCTTGTTTTCATTTCACTATAAAATAAAGCCTCAGCTTGGAGGCTGGGTCTTTCTGTGACCTCATCCAGGCATGGGATATCCACTAAGCCCCAGCTGAATTCTCGTCTGTCTTCTTTAATCCTTCACTGGCCCTCCTCAGGCTCACTGAACCCTTGCCTATGCTGGCATGGCACATGAGGACATAACCAGGAAGCTGACCCTCACCAGGAACCAAATTTGCCAACACTTTGACTCTGAACTTTCTAGCCTCTAGAATTGTGAGAAATACAGTTATGTTGTTTAAGCTACTTGGTCTGTAATATCTTGTTATAAAAGCACAAACTGACTGAGAGAGCAGGGGATGGAAAAACTGCTCCTAGTCCAGCCAGGGCCTGTTTGCAGCAGCACACACCACGAGAGTGTGGAATGTTGAGAGGTGAGTATGGCTCTTCTTAGCTTTTCTGAACAATTCTCTCATGATGGAGTCAGCCCAAATTGCTGCTGTGGGGAGTAAGCACATTTTGTCCAAAAATTGGGCATTTTGTCTTTTTTTCATGCTTCACCATGCTTTCATAGTCCCTAGGTACCAAACCTAGTGAAATGAGAGAGCTATCAAACTAACAGCAGGCAAAACAGGTTTAACAATGAACTGGAACAAAACATCCTACAACTGTCCCCAAAATGCATGAGTTATAATTCTTCTTGACCTTGGATCTTCATCTTGGCAGACTGCAGGGCCTTATTTGCCCTGCAAGTAACTTGACCTCACTCTCAGACTCAGAACATAGGGAGTTAATTACTTTTCAGACTCACCTCTATGCATGTTAAAAAAAAACAAACTGGGAAATTGATTTGGGTTCTTACCAAGCAACTCATTTTCCTTCTTTTAAAACTATTAGTTCTCAGTGAATTTCAATTTAAGTAGCTGCATTGTGAAGGCCCTAAGCTGTAAGTTCTTCCTTATGTTGATTTCTCCCTTATTTTAACAAGTATCTTCTTAGAGACATTCATGAATTTAAAAAAAATCACTCACTTAGCAGCTATTTACGGGGCCCCTACTAGAATTCAGGTACAGAGCGAGACACTGAGGTACAGTGAGAAATAGGAGAGACAAATGCCCCTGCATTGATGAAACTTAACATTCTACAGAATTAGGAATGATGAGGTGGGGTGGGGGGAAGCAAATGTTATTACTGAGAGCTTCCACTTATCCTCTATAATAAAAGCCTAATATGCAAATAGAGCAAACGGTGGAATGATCGGCAAAACAACCATTTGCTATGATGCATACTGACCACCAGGGACAGACGCTCAATGCAGGAGCTGCCCCCTGGTGGTCGGTGCGCTCCCGTAGGGGGAGTGCCGCTCATGACAAGCCAGGAAGCACTAAGAAGCAACGAGCCCAGCAGTAAGGGGAGCAAGCAGGTGGGCAGTAAGGAGTGAGGAATCCCAGACTGTGAGAGGGCACAGGCCGGGCTGAGGGGACACCCCCCCTCCCCCAATGCAAGAATTTCATGCAATGGGCTAGTGATTAGTATAAATAAGATAATAAAGGTAGTGGGATAGAGTGTGTGTGGGGGTAGGGAATTATAAATTTGAACTGATGGATAAGCTGAGGCAGCCCTACAGTAATCTGGAGAAGGAACAACATAGAGAGTAGAGAGGAAAGCAGCCTGACATATCCAAGGACAGTAAGGAAGTTACTGTGGTGGCAGCCCACAGAAAGACAGAAACAGAGGATACAGTCAGAAAGGCTGACAAAGGACAGATTTTACAAGATCATCTACAATATGGAAAGCAGCTCTGATTTTATTTTAAGGGGGATGGACATTAAGTGTTTTTAAGTGGGATGGAGTCTTGATCTAGTTTACATTAAAAACAAACAAACAAAAAAACCTTTTTTTATTTTGAGATAAGTGTAGTTTCCCAGGCAGTTGTAAGAAATAAAATAGATAAATCCAATGTATCCTTCATCCAGTTTCCCCCAATGTACTATCTTACAAAATTAGAGGACAATATCCTGACCAGGATATTGACATTGTACATATCACCAATGTTATTCAGATTTTTTGTACTTGTGTGTGTGTGTGTGTATTTAGTTCTATGCAATTTTAATAGATTTTATTTTTAGAGTAGTTTAAAGTAAGAAAAAAAATTGAGCAGAAAGTTTCCCTGTACCCTATACCCGCAAATACGCACAACCATCCCCACTATGAACTTCACACACAAGAGTAATTCATCATTACAATCGATGCACCCTCATCAACACAGCATTGTCACCTAAAGTCCACATTTTACATTAGGGTTCATTCTTGATGATTTACATTCTATGGGTTATGACAAAAGTATAGTAATGTATCTATCATTATGGTTTCATACAGAATAATTTCACTGCCCTACAAACTCTCTGTGCTCCACCTATTTATCCTGCTGGCAATCATATCTTTTTACTATCTCCATGCTTTTGCCTTTTTCCAAAGTATCATATAGTTAGAATCAAACAGTATGCAGCCTTTTCAGATTGGCTTTTTTCCCCTTAATAATATACATCTAAGTTTCCTCCATGTTTTTTTCTGGTTTGATAGCTCATTTCTTTTTAGCACTGAATAATATTCCATTGTCTAAATGTACCATAGTTTATTTATTTGCATACTGAAGGAAATCTTGGTTTGCTCCAAGTTGTGGCAATTGTGAATAAAGCTGCTATCAACAACCATAAGCAAGGTCTTGTGTAAACATAGTTTACAGCTCCTTTGGGGAAATAGCAAGAACATGATTTCTAGATCATAAGAGTAATTATGCCAAACTGTCTCATATAGTGAGTTTACCATTTGCACTCCCACCAGCAATGAATGAGAGTTTCTGTTGCTCCACGTTTGCCAACATTTGCTGTTATCAATGTTCCAGATTTGGGCCATTCTAATAGATGTACAGTGGTACTTTATTGTTGTTATTTCCCTGATGGCACATGATGTGGAACATCTTTCAATATGCTTATTTTCTATGTGTATATCTTTTTTGGTGAGATGTCTGTTAAGTCTCTGGACATTGTTAATCAAGTTGTTTATTGTCTTATTAGTGAGTTTTATGAGTTCTTTGCATATTTTGAATAACTGTCCTTTATCAGTTGTGCCTTTTGCAAATACTTTCACTCTGTGGCTGGTCTTCTCATTCTTTTGACATTATCGTTTGCAAAAGTTTTTAATTTTAATGAAGTCCAGCTTATCAATTATCTTTCATGGATTTTACCTTTGGTGTTGTATCTAAGTTGCCACCATACCCAAGGTCAAGTAGGTTTTCTCCTATGCTATCTTCTAGGAGTTTTATAATTTTGCATTTTTACATTTAGATATGGGATCTATTATGAGTTCATTTTTGTAAAGGGTGTGAGACATATAGCTAGATTTCTTTTACCCAGTGGTTCCAGCACCATTTGTTGACAATAATATCTTTGCTCCATTGTATTGTCTTTGCTCCTTTGTTAAAAATCTAGTTGACTATATTTTTGTGGGTCTATTTCTGTATCTCTATTCTTGTCCATTGATATAGTTGGTTTTTTTTCTGTCAACACCACATTGGCCTAATTATTATAGATTTAGAGTAAATTGTAAAGTTGAGTAGCATCAGCCTTGCAAATTTGTTCTTTTTTATTCTAATTTTAAAAATATATTTTTATTGATTTCAGAGAGGAAGGGAGCAAGAGGAGAGAGAAACACCAATGAGGAGAGAGAATCACTGATTGGCTGCCTCCTGCACGCCTCCTACTGGGGAATGGAGCCCACAACATGGGCATGTACCATGACTTGGAATGGAACCACAACCTCCTGATTCATAAGTCGACATTCAACCACTGAACGACACTGGCCAGGCTGTTTTTTGTTTTTTTTTTTTTTAATAAAGTATTGACTATTGTAAGTCTTTTGCCTCTGCAGATAAACTTTAGAATCAGTTTGTCAATATTCACAGAATAACTTGATATAATTGTGACTGGGAGAGAGAACAGTAAAATGTTATTGAGATTACTCCACCAGTTTGAAATGACTACCTTAAGTGTTGAAAATAATGCAAGTCTCCAGGGAAGCATAAGTTCTCAATATGGGTGAAATAGTATTCCTTACCATTTTCACTGGAACTCTTTCTCATCTTTTATTTTGTCACTTTTATCTAGAAGCCTGTGACTCTTTAAGACTGGATTTCTGCATTGCTCCAATGTTCATACACATAACCCCTAACTCTTCTCATTGCAGAACTAACCACATGCATTTGTAATTGCTTGTTTATTTGCTTGTTCCTCCCATTACTATAAATTCCTTGAGGGCAGAAACCATATCTTACCTTTTCGGTATAATCAACATCTCACAGAGTTTCTGGGACCAATATACCCTCAAAAAGTATCTACTGAATAAATAAATTTATGAGATATATCTGAGATCTTAAAAGGGCAAATTGCCTTCAAAACACAGTTTATTCCCCTAGACATTACCAAAGTATTTTAATACCAGTATATGACAAATTAAATTTTAAATATTAATAATTTAAAATTGCATTTTCAATTTAAGTTTGTTTTTACTAGATTTCCCTGGAATTGAGTTATAAACAATAAAAGAAACATTGTTATGTTTATTATACATAAGAGTGTTCTGTGTACTACTGTAAGATTTTTTTTTAATGCTTTTTCTGGTCACTTCTGAACAGAAGAGAGACAGAATATTGCTGCAGAGAAACTATTCTGTGCACCACATGATTATTGCTAATGCATCTATGTGTCTGGGAAAATACATACAGGATCAAGTGACAACAAATTTAAAAACAAATACCAAGTCTGTATTAATATGCATAATATGTTACTATGTAATTATGTACTTAACATAATAATGATATAATAATTACAAGGTATCTTTGACTTCTGATGAATGGACTGAGATAGCTGAGGAGTAGGAAGGGCAGGGGCCATGAAAGCATGCTCCACTGTTCCTTCGGCTCAAAGCATACTGAGGGAAAGAAAGGGGATATTATAAAATGCGAGATCCAAGTCATTATTTCAGCTCAGAGGGCAACTATGGATTAAGCACTTTGGTATCCAAAATAAGTTCTGGTTTTGATTTCCCTGAGGTTTCAAAAGTAACAAACCAAAACCTTCCACTTTTAAGTTCCAAGGAAATATATTCACATCCACAACACTCACATAACACCAGGAAGTGGCCCACACAGCTGCCGCTGCTCAAACCTTTATGTGCCCATTGTAGTCCAGAGGAAACTTTTTTGGATGGGTATGGATGAGGGCTTTGTGCACAGGATTCAATACTCAGAGTGCTGACACACGGGATGACAGTGTGGCATGGGACTCAGTACTGCAGGCTGCACTATTTTACAAACTGATGCATGACTGCTTCCCAAGAACAAACCAAGTAACCAGCCTGACTCCATCTTTCAGACAAATGCATAACTGTACCCAGATTCTTTAAAGATAGCATAGTGGGATTTTCCCATATAAGAGTGACCTGCTGCTGTAGAAATAAGCTGGCTCCTGTCTTTGTTAGGAGTTTTAGAGGATACTGACTTAATCTATAATAGTAGGATAGGAAAGAGCATGTGCAGTGAGATTTAAACAATGACCTTCTTGAATTTTCCAAGGAATGATTTTCACAAGAACCACAAGATGGCATTGTCTACTGTAGGTCGGTATTCTGACACTCAAAAAAATGACAATAGAGAATGGAAATAATTGTTTCACATTTCTCATTTCATTTGGAAGATTTTGTGCCTCCCTTCCACATCAGCTTTATCCACTGTGTGTTGTGTAGCGAGTGTTGGGTTGTGGAGGAGAAAAAATGGTTGGAAACAAGTCTTATGCAGCCTTGTGAGAGGCACTGAAGGGCTATTCTATATAATAAAGAGAGAATATGCAAATTGACCATCGCTGCACCCACAGCTGAGGCTGAGCTCTCATAATGAGCCTTAAGGAGCAATCAGCAGGGACCTGAGGCTTCCCCCGCCACCCCTACTCTGTGGGGCTTGACAGGAAACCTCTCAGGCTGCGCCTCCCACCCAGCAGGGATTGACGGGGGACCTCAGGCCATGCCCCACACCCAGTAGGACTTGACAGGGGACTTCAGACCATGCCTCCCCCGCCCCAGCCCTCAACATCAGGTTGAGCTTCCCTGCCCTGGCACTATGCCAGGGGACCTGAGGCTGCACTCTCCACATGGCAGGGCCTGACAAGGGTGGGACTGGCCAGGTCTGGATCTAGCCCAATAGGGGGGGGAGGGTGGGCGGCCAGGTCTGGGTCGCACATGATTTTGACTCTGGGTCCCATGGTGCACCCCAGACTCTGACAAGAGGAAGATTTTCATATACATTTTACTAATTTTCTTTCATCTCTGACACTTTTACTATAAAGGGCAAATAACAATATTAAAATATTTCCTCTAATTAATCACCTTTTGATATGCATGAATTTCATGCACCGGGCCACTAGTAGTGAAATAAAGAGTAAAGGAAGTTTGAGTGACAGCATAGGTGCTCCCACCTGCCACATGCCAGATTTAAGATTCAGTTGTGTTTCCACATCAACCCAGAGGATATTGATGTGATGCTGTGGCTATAGTTCAAACAATTCAGATATTTCTTTAGATTAATCATTTCCAAAGGATGTTATTCGTTCCCTTTGGTATTCATTCATATCTACCTACACTAGCAACTCCATAGCTGAATTCCCACTATCTCGTGTGTAGGATGGAAGGCAGTCTCTCATCTCCAATCTCTGAGCATGATGCCATCATATAAATCAAAAGGAACAAACTCATAGCAAGTACCTACACTGAACCTTGTATTTTACATAAGTTGCTCATTTTAAGCCTCACAACAATCCAAGTATCACAGATGAGAGAATTGAGGCTCAGAAAGGTAAGAAACTAGTTCACTCACATCAAGCGGTGCCCTCTGATTTATTTTCCAAGTAGTACTCTAACTTGAATACCCATGTGCTTTGCACTTTACCAGTGTTTTGAAGTAGAAAGACACTGCAACTAAGAAACCCTGAAACAATGTCAAAGTTCTCTCTTTCGCCTCAGTGTACCCACCTATATCATGGTAGTTGATCAGAGGCTATAAGTACCCATAGAGCAGAAACTATGCCTACCCCATGCTCTGCTCTTCAATGTTCTGAGTGAGATGCCTGGTCAATGTAACGCATTAAGCCCCTGGATAATTTTACTTTGTACCACATCTTCCCCTAAGAGGCTGATATCTAGAGACTGCTTCACTTGGGCTCCACTGCCCGTTAGGCCTCCGTCTGGTTTGGCCAACGTGGAAGCACTAGCAGATGCCGTGAAAAAAAAAAAAAAAAGAAGAAGAAGAGTAGAGTGGTATTTGGGTATTTATAACTCACACTCCTTTCAGATTTATTGCAGTTACGTTAGTCACTGCATCCTTCTATGACTCTAGCATATGTGGAGCCTCTCAGCACCTTTCAAATACACTCCACGAACACCATTCCCGCCCTTGCCCCGTTGCTAGTGCCAGGTACCTCAATATCCTTCGTTGGTTCCCTTCACTGTACCCATACCTCTATAAATTACTCTTGCGTTAGGAAAGTATTTATAACTCCCATACAAAGATGCCATCCATTTTCTGTCGGACCCTGACTTACAAAAGTGTGAGAGAAAGAAGAGCTTCCATTAACCTGTACTTCTCACAAACCCCATGAGCTGAGCGGAAGCATACTTGATGTTTAGCAGGTGGCGTAACCTTAGGCAGAGTCACCTTACACTTCTGAATCCCGATGAAAGATGAAAGATGGATATTGCAATGGCTGCTCTGTCTGTGCTTAGGGCCTGGACATACCAAATAGTATTACTTTGTCTTTTCCATGATTAAAGAAATGCACATTTAATTATGCATTTTGTAAATGCGACATTAATTCCTAATACACTGAGAATCAGAATATTTTATATCCTGATCACCACTGTAAAAAATTAAACCAAACGTGGTAGAATATAATCATACCGTAAGAGCAACACAAATCAACAAAGACACGAGAAAAAAAATGAGAGCACCAAAATCAGAAAACGTACAAGACAAAGCAGGCAATATAAGGTAAGTATCATTTGCTTAAATTATCTTACTAAAACACAAAGACAGTAATCAGGAAATGGTTATATTTATGAAAATATAAATATTCCCAAACCAAAAACTGTAATCATATGTGGAAGACATAAAACAAAATGAGACTAAAAAGTTCTGAATAAAAAGTAGGAGCAAAGATCTACCAGAAAAATGCAAAGTAAAAAGAAAGGAAAATGGATGTTATTAATATTACAGAAGGTAGACTTTGGGGAAATATTACATGGGATAAAGGAGGCCAATTTGCGTTGTGAAACTACACAATGAAATTATGATAGAAACTAACACTGTATCATGAATCAAGCACTTTAGGAAAAGCAGACACTGAGCGATACTCAGGGCGAAGGTGACAGGCACACAACGCACGGGAGGCTGCACGGCGGGCCTGTCTGAGGTCAGCGCTCCACCACCACCCGCCGCAGGGCCTTCCGCTCCGCCCCAGGAGGCAGGAGGTCTGACGTCACACACACACACACACACACACCCGCAGTGCTCCCGTTGACGTCCCACAAAGGCGCTTAGTATGAGGCCCACGCAGAGACGGCACACCCCACCGGAAGGGCGTGGGCACTGCCCAGCTCCAGCCCGTTTTCAACAAAGAAGTTGCACGGCAGTTCGGTTTTCCAAGAGAAACCAGAACCTTGGATTTGTATGTGGTTTCTCCTTTTTTTTCATGTTAAACTTAGTGACAAGTAAAACAAAATCAGCCTCCTTTTCATGCTGAATCTAGTGCCGGCGTCCACAGGCCGGCGCCTGACATGCGCTCTGGCCGTAGCCCCCTCCGGGAGCCATTCCGTTCTAAACGCCTTTCCTTTCCGGGCAGATGCAGCGCCCGGATGTGCGGGGAGATGCCAGGGCCCCAAGGGGGGGAGGGGGGCCTGCGGCCACAGATAGGACCGGACCCTATGGGCTGTTTTTCCCTAGAGTGCATACACACCGGTGATGGAGGTTAATTTCTAAGTGAGGCACGGTGGGAGGCTGACAGTGACTAACAAGGAAGTAGAACCACGGGCACAGTACAATGGAACCAAGTTACGTACACGTGGTCTCGCAGAGCTCCTGGCGCTGTACTCACTTCCTGTGCTGACGCTGTGAGGTGACGACGCGCCTTGAGTCGAGAAGCTGCGGCTCTTCCGAGAGGAAGACCTCTGAGGCTCCTCTGCGCATGTCAGAACGGCAGGCGTCGCCGGGCTTGCGCGTGGGGACGTTCCCAGTGTCACGAGGTGACGGCGAGGGATGCGCCGACCAGAACCTCGGTCCCTCGGACAGCCAAGATGGCGGCTGCCACGTGACTAGGGGGCGGGGCACGTGTCGTGGGGACGCGGGGCACAGGCTGGTCTGCGTGCCTGCGGGTGGGGCGTCGGGAGAGTTCATCGTGCTCCTCAGGATGGCGCACGATTTAAAATTATTTATTGCTTTACTTTCCATTTAATATTTTCGCACCATGGCTGACAGGGCTTTGGGAGGCGGGGGTCGAGGGGACACCGGGGAGGGGTAACGGAGCCCCAGGAGCAAAGCCACGGGTCGGGGAGGGGAAGGTGACCGCTGCCTTTAAATGCTTGCCGGATGAATGAATGACTGAAACTGTCTCTGCTCCCAAGGATTTTCAGTCTCATCCGGAGGAAAGATAACCGTGGAGAGAGAGTAGGACAAAGGCTACAAAAGGACCGCACGTAAGGTATAACGCAAGCACAGAGAGCGTATTCTTAAATCAACCGTGATATTTTAAATCTTCCAAAATATCCTTTAGGAGGGGATTAAATACATAAAATTCGGTAGGATGCTATACAAACATTATGTTGTGTGAATTAGGTGTATTATTAACAGGGACAGGTATCAAAAATATAACATCAGGTGAAAAAAACAGTCGTAATGGATTCATAGAGAATAATACCAGTTATGTAAAAATTTCAAAGCACACTATGGAATGCTGCCCATGTATATTTTAAAGACACATGCATGTGCTGCAGAACAAAGGCCACTTGTTCTGGGTTGCCCAAAGGGTAGCATGGAGTGAAGGGACTGTTATATGAGGAGCCACTACCGTGTTTGGACAGGTTCAAGCCTTGGACTTGATGAGAGGGCACAGTCCTCTCATGGCCACGTGCAAGTCCCAGCATGGAGGGCCCTCCCAGCACCGTTACAGCCGACAGCTGTAGCTATGAGCTTGAGCCTGTGGTCTGAACATGTGGCCCCAGGTGCCTGCTGTGATAGAGTTCAGATGCACGTAGTTGAGTAGGATTGAAACCCACTTAGGCTGTTTCCAAATCTTAGCTATGGTAGCTGTAAAAAAGAAGGAATTCTTACCATTTGCAGCAGCAGCGATGGAGCTGGAGAGCATTATGCTAAGTGACATAAGCCAGTCAATGAAAGAAAAATACCACATGATCTCACTTATTTATGGATAATAAAGACCATTATATATTGATGGACATAAACAGATACAGAGGCTGAGCAGCATTGAACAGACTGTCAAACTACAGCTGGAAAGCTTGGGAGGGTTGGGGGGGGAGTTAAGAGATCAACTGAAGGACTTGTATGCATGCATAGGAGCATAATCAATGGACACAAGACACTAGGGGGTAGGGGAGGAGGGGGGAAGGTCAAGGGGGAGAAATGGAGACCTATTTAACACTTTGTAATACTTTAAGCAATAAAACAAAAATTAAAAAAAAACCCACAAGAATGTTGTAAACATCTTGATCACACCCCTACTTTGCCTCGTGGCATCTGCTATAACATAAAGATACGGCTTGTGGGTGCTGGTGCTGTCTCCATCTGGGAGCAGCATCCCACCAAGACCCAGCTTTTATTCTCTTGTCTGTCTTTTCTCAATCTTTCATTGCCCGCTCTCAGGGTCACTGAACTGGCTGAGCTGGCATGGCACATAAGGAGCCCTGGGGCTGAGTATGCCGTGGCTGGGCCGGCTCGCCACACTGTTATGCAAATACTATGCCAAAGGTAGAAAGAACATCCTAATAACTAAACCAATCTAATGGTGGAAGAGGCTGCCTTCTGTAGGAATGAGTACCCTTCTCCTTAGACATGTTCAACAAAGAGGTCAGATGACTAGCTCTGTGGGATGCATTTGGGTGGATCTTCATCCCATTAGAAGATCAATACAACCCTTTGTATTTAGGGTATCCACATATCCTGGTTTTCCCAGGAAAGTTCTAGTTTCATCTGTTGTTATAGCATAATTATTCTGCCCCACTTTGCTTTCAAAAATGTTATAGTTTAGAAGACAAATCATAGCTTCACACTCCCTGCATTAGGTGACTCTAAAATCGATTTCAAGTTGAATAATCTTGCTGAATGTTTTGCCTGCGGAGAGGGGCCTTATAGAAGGGCATATTGCCTGGGTTAGAGAAGGGGATTTTCAATTGAAGGAGACATTCCCTAAGATCCCACTGGATTAGCTCTTCTATTCCATGACTGCTCCTCTCACTATCTATGAAAAGGTCTCAAACTCATGTATTTATCTCTGTCCTCCCCACTAAGTCATGAATTCTCACTGACCTTATAAAGAGCAGCACTTTGTTCGACAGGCACCTCTCAAACAATAGTTTGCATAGTTGGATGAAAAAATACCATAAGAGTTTGTCATAGGAGATTTTCTGATAATACATATCTTTCATAATAAAAATTCATATGGTAATATGATATAGCAATAAAATTAAAAATTAAATATATATGCCCTGGCCAGCATTACTCAGTGGTTAGAGCATCAGCCTGTGTACCAGAGGATCTCGGGTTTAATTCTTGGTTAAGGGCATGTACCTGAGTTGCAGGTTCAATCCTTGACACTGGTCAGGGCACGTTCAGGAAGCAACCAATTAATGTGTCTCCTTCACATAATGTTTCTCTTTCCCTGGTCCCCTCCATCCACTCTCTCTAAAAAAATCAATGGCAAAAATATCCTCAGTTGAAGATTAACAAAAAATATTAAATACATGTATTAATATTACATATTTACAATAATTTATGCAAAGCTTCTTGATCTTATCACAGAACCATAGGAATTGAATAAGGTGAAAATATTCCATGCTATATCTCATATTGTAATGAAAGATTACAGTTCTTATTCTTATACTTTTTGACTTCTCAATAAATATTTAAATGAGAATGGAGTCTTCAAGTAGGAAAGTGTGAAATTTATATTTTCCTGTCTCTGAGTAATACTTTTGAATATCAGAGCTGAAGAAGGGCTGCAGACTAACACACGTCCAGAGTTTTGTCATAGCCCATGAGTAAACTTGAACATTTCCACAATGAAACTGAAAACGATGCTCATGGCTGCAGCTGTACAAATTCTTTGGAGAAATCCTAGTAAATTATAAGGTAAAGGAGACAGAAACTAGGTTAGCTTGCCTTTGCATGGACGCATTTAGCATCAAAGGATGCCATCTTATGTAACTCATCTCTTACCCCACAGAGTTCAGAGCATGTAAAGTCCTAAATCTGTTGAAATGCCTCAGGTTTGTAATGCAGCACTGGGAGTGCAATGTGAGGAGCTTGGCATTGAGCATCACCTGGGCTCTCAAGAATGCAGAATCTTGGGCCTCACCCAAACCTGCTAAATTAGCATCTGTATTTGCAAGACCTAGGTAAATCCATATGCACTTTGAAAAGTGGGAGAACTTAAGAGTTCTCATCACAGGAAAAAACATTGTAACTGTATGAGGTGATTAATTCACTATGATAATCACTTTACAACATATACATATATCAAATCATTTTGCTGCATACCTTAAACTTATAGAATGTTCTATGTCAGAAATCTAAATATATAAAAGCCCAGAGATCTGAACAGCAGAATGACCAGAACAACTGGTTGCTATGACTCGCCCTATGGCCGGCTGTGGCTCCTCCCCTTGGATGGCCCCACCCTTGATCAGACCCCCACCCTGATCAGGGGTGGGGCTGGCTGGCTGGGGGAAGGGGACTCTCTTCCCCTCCCGGATCCCACCTATGCACAAATTCATGCACCGGGCTTCCAGTATCTCAATAAAACTGGTGGGAAAATAGATTGAGAAACACAAGTGTAGGACACTTATTCACCCAAAGTCTGTACACCTGGATTCAGATCAGACTGTTCCATTCACTTAAATTGCAAGATTCAACCAAATATCATGACTGGCACAGAGAAGAGTACTCCTGTGTGTTAATTCCTTACTCACAATGCACAAATGTGTCTTAGACCTACTCACCCAGGAATAGGCTCCAATACTCTGCCTCTCCCTTTAACTTGGATGGGTGTCTTCCCTTGTTAGAAAACATCCATAGGCCTTGGTCCAGAAAGACCCACTTGGCCCATGACTCACAATCACCTTCCCACCCTCCACCTTCCTTCTGAAGATGTGTAAAAGTTTTCTCCTAGGTGAAAAAAATCAGAAAACAGAACCTGGTTCTGTGTTTTCACCCAGCCTGTTTGAGGCTTTAGAAGAGCATGAAATGCAATTAACACCAATGAAATCCACAGTTGTTCGTTATGAGGTTATTCAATGCGATTGTTACCTGACCTACAAGCAGCTGTTGCCAACTAATATAAATTGTCACTGGGATGTGGACTTATTATATATGAGTGAAATAAATCTGCCTTTTGGATTGGCATGGTACAAAACCTGTCCCTCCTTCCTCTCTCGATCCTCACCATACCTCACACTACCTCGACCGGGCATGTACAGATATGGTCTCTTTTTTAAAAAATGCTATTTCTCTCTCTCTCTCTCTCTCTCTCTCTCTCTCTCTCTCTCTCTCTCTCTCTCCCCACACACACACACACACCAAGGCTCTGCTCTATTAAACATTTTTTATTCCTGCAACCCAGGATTTTTGGCTGTGGAAGACAGTAAAGAGGTTAATCTGAACTGAAATAGGTCAGATCTGTTACACTCATTTCGATTTATCTGACTCCTTTGCTGGTTCACCAGCTTGAAATCTTTGGCACTAGTTCAGGCCATGTCTCTGGTGGAAAGAGTTCTTTTCTTAAAAAAAAATATTTTAAAGGTCGCTTTGTTTTCATTACAGATGATATGGTTAAATCTCAAACTGCCACAAAGTAAAAGGCATATACTAAATTTGATAGATATTTTCCCCCTGGGGCCATAAAAATGGAAACAAAGACAATTTCAAACTTCTAGGACACGCACTGGAAAATGTATTAGGTTGGTTGGACTTATTTTTGTTCTTGGGTGCTGGAGACCCGGAGGCAACAGCTGTTTTCTGCATATGCTGATATTATTCCTACCGTGATAAATACAGATGTACTGCCTGCTGGACAGAGAGCTGCATGGGTATTCTCCCTGGGCTCTCTGGCTCCGCATCAATGCCAGGATGTTGGAGCTGGCAGGCAGAGGAGGAGCTCAGTGACCCAAAATGCCAAGAGATAGTAGAAATCCTGCCTTGAAGGCAGAAAGGAGAAGGAGAAAAAGTGACTCACGCTGGAAAATCCCTTACTCTTGACAGGAGTTTGTCATGCTTCCTAGGTTGCCGTGCTTGACCAGCATTTTGGAGGTCATTCGGGACTCCTTGATCATCATAAACAACTAATTTCAAGATGATTCAAACTGGGCATTGGTGGGAAGTAAGTACACAAGTGTTATGAGTCTAACATTATAAGAGGGTTTTCCTGATAAGATAATGTAATCTTTGCCACTGATGAGTCTGGCTTTTGAATTTCAAGCAGGCATAATGTTGGATAATTTAAATTTGAATTGTATTGATTGCGACATGATTGGCATCCTCTGTGCTTAGCGCAGCATCTGCCTCTAGGAAGCAAGGTGAGAGAGCACTCTACCCAGAGCAATGGGAGGCAATTCAACACCAGATTCTTCTGTCTCAGTCAATCACATAGAGTCTCATCTCTCCCAACCAGAGACAAACAACCCAACACCTTTGGAGCCACTTATCCTAGGCCTCAGAGGGGAAATAGTTAGAAGGTAACAGAGTACTGACTTCCATGATTCCTTTAAGGTCTCCTGCCTTTGGGGTAAAGTGTGTCTGCAATACCTTCATGCTCTGAATAGTCATTTTTTATTGAACCAGTACCTTATCATGCTTTGGGCTGTAGGAGCTGAATCTCGGGGTTGAATGCAGAGCAGAATCATGACACCATCTTTCCACAAGAAGAAACCTTAAAACAGACACAAGAAGAATGGACACCTCAGTTTGCCAACTGGTTTTCCTTATTCCCCTGAGGTCCAGAGATCTAAGACTACTGGTCACAAAGGTCCTACTAAATAAATGTTCCATGCCTGTGGCTCTGGTGTGTCAAAAGTCCTGGCTGTTCCAAAAAAAGAAGCATGCCCAATTTTACTTACACATACAATTGTTTTGAATCCACTTCTCTGCCTAACTTCAAAGAAAGCATTAGCTTACACATTAGGCCCCAGTATTTGTTCACTTGGCCTATAAAGTCACTCTGGCTGTGGAGACATGGACAAAGGTGGGGTCAGGGCGCCTTCCATGCTTCTTTCATCTCCACCCAGGGCTCCACTGCAGGGATATTCACACTTCTGTTTGAGTGTCTGGAAGACACAACTGCTGGGGGAAATGACTGATGGAGCTCCACACTGGCTCTGAGGGACCTGCACATGCATCACTGTCTCCTGATTTTTCTTTAAAGATGAAATCAACTAGGAGGAAAGCTATTTGTTTGGTTTTATTTTCAAAATGCTCTTGAGATAAAAAGTTAAAGTCTTCAAAAATACTACTACGACTGCTCTCAAGTTTATGGGGTAATCTGGATTCACAACCCATTTGGTTGTTACTTAAATATTAAACACCACATATCTGCTTCTCTGCCACTTGCAGTTTATTAATTATAAAGAGAGTTCTCTTTATGAATTCTATAGGTGCGCACAACTGAATTATCAAAGCTTTGTATGAGCATTGTTGGCCCTAAACTGATAAATGGATAATTTGCAAAGGTTCACTTATTCGTTGATATTTTTTAGAAGTTGTTCCATAGAGAAATAAGATTAGAAATTATGTTCAGCGCTCCTCAAAATTTCCTTAACCCATAATGTATTTATACTATTCTGTGCTTTCAACAAAATATTCTTAACAAAAATATAAAATAACATTTTCCACACTGAATTGTTTTTTAATGGAAGCACATTTTTAATTAAAAGAAGATGTGTAAGCCAGTGGAAAATTTAATAAATAATTGAACACTTTCTAAGGCTTCTATGACAATTGGCAAATTTCTAAATTTATGATATTATTTACTTAATCAGATGTGTTAGCTAGTCATGCTTATCAGACCATGTTGGGCTGTTCATTTTTCTATTTGAATTTAATTACAACTGAAAAAAAGAAAGAAAAAAGAGATGAAAAGAAAAAGCAGAAAATATTTTTTTTCTGTGATGTCTTAGGTAAAAGTTGGCAAGACATGTTACAAAAATGCAGTTACATAGGAAAGTGTGTGTTTATATGCAAAAGAGACTGACATGGAGAGGAGTGTGATGTTAAGTGATCTGTGGTCAGTGAGACTATTGGAAAGCATAGAGTATAGCCTGTGCCTATGCTCCATAAAAGAAAGAACATTATGGTAAGGCAGTGGTTTTCAAAGTGAGGTTCCCAAGTCAGCAGCTCTGCTTTATTACATTACATGGGAGCTTGCTGGAAATGCAAATCTGGGGGCCAAACTCTAGGCCTACTGAATCAGCAGCTCTGGAGTAGAGGTGCAGCTGTCTGTGTTTTAACAATTTGTCCAGGAAATCCTGCAGGCTGCAGTTGAGCACTATGACAAAGAACTCTAGATGGGAGAGTTTCCTATAATGACCAGTAGGTGGCTCTGTTGGTGAACACAGACTGACTAATGAAGGTTTGAAGAGCAGAGCACAGAATTAATGCTACTCATAAGTAGCTATGTCAAGGAGAATGACTTATCTGTTGTCTTAAAAAAATAGTTTTCAAGTCAGTAAAAAGAAATTATAAATAAATCCACTATCCTAACCGACCAACTAAAATTATGGGGACATGTCTAGGTTTGGTTTTCATGTCTAGGGTTTGTTTGCAAAAATGGAAAATTCTCTTAATATCTACAAAACATAAAATATCTGTTTTCTGTAACAGAATGTCAAATATTGTTACTATTACCTAAAAGTATTAATTTCCCTTTGACTTAGACACAGATTATATCAGAGCCATTCCATGACAGAGCTAGCAAAATTAGAAATTAATCCTTAACTTGATCTTGGATTCCACATCACTTTTCGCTCATCCTTGCTCCACATTCATACTTCACTCCTTAGGTCTTCTTCTGGCTTAGTCTCTCTGTTCCAGCCCCTCCAATCTTTCTAGTTTAGATCCAATCATACTCAATCTCTGACATTTCTCATTCCCTGCTTTTATAACAGCAACTCTACCTTCAGTCCCTGGGACCCTACTCAAGGGACAAGTATTTAAGATTTAGGATTACTTGGTCTGTTCCATTGGACAGAGAGTATCAGAGATGAGAAAGCGAGAGTCCCCTCCCCCCGCCCCCCCCCCCACACACACACTGTAGCAGCCCTTGGGCTGGGTAGATTTCTGTGTCTATACTGATGAGATACTGTTATGTTAAAATATTTTTAATAAAACTCTAAGTTCTTCAAAAGAAAAGCCTAACAAAGCTCAATATAAACATTTTGAATTTATTTTGTATTATTGTTGTATCACGTCCTTTATCAAAAAGAGGCTCTTAACCTAAAGTCACTGACATAAAAGTATATATATATATATATATATATATATATATATATATATATATTGATTTCAGAGAGGAAGGGTGAGGGAGAAAGAGATCAATGATGAGAGAGAATCATTGGTTAGCTGCCTCCTGCATGCCCCACACTGAGGACTGAGCCCACAACCTGGGCATGCGCCCTGACCAGGAATCAAACCATGAACTCTTGGTTCATAAGTCAATGATCAACCACTGAGTCATGCCCTATTTCTATATAAAAGTCTATTTCTATATAATTGTTTTCCTTTATAACTCTTATGAATTAAAAAAATATTATTCTGAGAAGGGCGTTTTGGTTTCATCAGACTGCCAAAGGACTTCATGAATAATAAAAATGAAGAAATCCTGAAAAGTACTGGGGGACACTGCCTCTGAGTTAGAGGAGGTCATGCTCATCTCTCTGGCCTCAACACAGAACAAAAGAAACAATTTCCCAGGGGCAGAAAATACTCTGAATCTCTGGCTAAGGGGACCAACACTTGTCATGCTCCCAAATTCAGCATATGCCTTCAAGCCAGCCAGGGAGAAGTATCCTGCCTATTCATCAAGAACACATCTGGTCTCCTCAGAATCCTAAAAATATATAAGGCTCATGGTAGCACTTAATGTAGTTAATACATATTGTTTGATCAAAGTAGAGTGGCCTTAACTATGACAAGTGAGCAATGTATACTAGAGTATAGTCTAAGACTAGAGTTCTTATAAGACTTGTAAGTTAACAAAATGCACCCCCAGTTTCATAAGAGTCAAGTAAGTACCTGAGTTTACAGCAATGGTTACAGGTAATTGTGGCATCGCCAATGTATAAAACACATCTTTTAATGGGGAAACAGGAAATGCCCTACCATGGCCGGCTTTGTAGCTACAAACTAGTTTTAAGCATCTGGCTCCTGAGGAGCAAAGTCCACATCTTACTCCTGCCAAAGCCAGGTCCTAACAGTCCACTCATCTTAGCTGAGAACAACAGTGAGAATTTCAGGGCAGAGTTAGTAGCGAAAAGGAATCAGATCTTCCATGTCCAACAGAAATTAAAATTCCACACCTTTGCAGGACTCAGGGAGAATGTACTGAAACAAGTGCTGCTGTGGAGGAGATAAGCAACAATCTTAAAACCTACTCCTCTCCTTACAAATCAGTACCAATCATTGTCACTCTCTGTGTTTACAAGATAGCATTTTCCCCTATATTATCTTATTTTGTTTTCTCTAAACCCTTTTTAGGTGAGGAGAGCAGTATTAGTCCCTTTCTGCAGATGAAGAAGCAAACAACCTCTTTGTTCATATTTGCATGACTAATTAGTCCTAGAATTAGAAGGAATCTCTTCACACATAATTGGTGGTCTTTCAATAATGGCCGAGGACCTACCAGAACACCTCAAACAGTCCCTTTGGCTTCCAGATGTTTTTTTTTTTAAATATATATGTTTTAATTGATTTCAGAGAGGAAGGGATAGGGAGAGAGAGAAAAAAACAATGAGAAAGAATCATTGATTGGCTACCTCCTGCAAACCCCCTACCAGATGAGGATTGAGCCCTGACACACAATCAAACCATGACCTCCTCATAGGTCAACGCTCAACAACTTAGCCACACCAGCTGGACACAGAAGTCTTTTCTTTCTCATTCATTATTAATAGGACCTCTCACCTATGGCAGGGAAAACACTCAGCCTTTACTTGGGATGGCTATGACAATGGAAAAGGCTACCTCCTACCCTTAAATAAATAAAATTTTTGTGTTTTGTTTGTTTGCTTTTGGTGCCACTGATTTAGCTGCCAGGCAACCAGCCAAGAAGTTGGTAAAATTCATCAACTGTAGATTTGAAATTGAGGCCTCTCACTGAAGTTTTCCATGTGTTTTGCCATAGTTTGAAGACTGACTGTAAAGTATGTACTAGAGTGGGGAAAAAGTCATAGTATGTAACTTTTAAATCAATAGGGAACTTAGAAATATACAGTAAAATTTTATACCGTCTTTATCTAGTTTATCAAATGAGGCAAAAATAAGAAATTACATTCTTTCTCTTTGAAAGGAAAGGCTACTTCATTTCTTAGTTCTTGAGGAGACAGACATTTTCTCACCAGTACTGGGTATACCCTGAAAAATGTAAGCTATAGTCTGTAGTCCAGTCAATGTTGAGGCTGAAGGGGCAATGCTGGCCTAAAGCTGGTCCCCTGAGGATGGGAGAAGGGTCCCAGAATGGAAGATGGAACTGGATACAGGTCACCCTTAGAGTCAAGGCAGAACTGAATGCTTAGGAGCAGGAGGGCATGACTGATGGGACTTTATTACAATTTAGAAGGAAGAACATTTGCTGTAATTAAGCAAGAATCACAAGTGAGAAGCTGGAGTTGAAAGAAGACTGTGTGATAAGATAGTTGCTTCTCACTGTGGCCAAGGCAGGACACCTTGTGGAATCATAGCAGCCCTAATTCATGAACTTAGGAGTTAAATCAGATTCTGTAAAATATTGCGAAGCAAGGGTAACTGGAACCCCATTTTGCAGGTGGAATTTGGAAGAAAGTTGGGCATTGAGAAAGAAGAGAGGAGCTATAGAAAAAAACTTAGTGAGTACCTGCTATGTGCAGGGCATACTGTTACCCATTAAAGGACGGGAGAAAACAGGAAAGCTAAAGAAAGGCAAGAAGATACACAGAGGAAAATGCTTTGGGCTGCATTTAAAGCAATTTTTAACTCCTACAAGCAGTGTTTAGATGACTGTGCAACTAAATTAAAAGGGGGAGGCATCATGTACATCTTGTGGGAGTATTCCTCTGATTTCATAACTCACAGCTACTGTCATTCACATTTCAACTTCCTATACCCCAAGAGCTTAGAAGGCACGTGCTGCAGGTGCTCTTAGGACCTACGGGTGGCATCGTGTTGGAGCACCTGCAGCTCTGCTTGAGAGAACCTGGTAGACAGACACAGGACAAGCTGCAAGTGCCGTGATTAATGCCCTGGTAAAGGGAGGACCCTTCACGAATGGCAGATAGAAATAGGTGGGTAGCCACCTGCCTTCTTCTTGCCTTTAGTGGCACAACTTGGACTACCTAACACGAGTTCTACCTGGCAGTACTGAGCTCCAACCCTACTCTGTTCATGAACACACTCTGTACAACTTCCTACTAGTGCTTCCTGGGCTCAGCACCTAAATAAAATATTCACCCCCACCCTGTGTCCTAGGATCTTTCTGGGGAAACGTAAGACCGTGTGTGTGTGTGTGTGTGTGTGTGTGTGTGTGTGTGTGTATAAAAATTTGATATGTATTGATCAAGTTTGTCCTGGCACTTTGCAGTGTTCCTAGGTTGCCAAGCCAGTGTGTGGGTGGCGTGAAGTGGGCATGAGTGTCTGGCCTAGAGCCAGGGGCAGCTGAGAAAGGAGACCTTTCCCCTGCCACTCTCCTGGCTTCAGATTCTGCCCTGGAAAAGAGTGGCAGGTCCTTCTCATCAACAGAGAAAACTGGATTTCTGTGGAGTGTACTTATTAAGTATTTTATAAGTTCATGAAATAAAGCAAATATGAGAGAAACCAAGATGGCGGCATAGGTAAACACCTGAATTGACTGCCAGGCACAACCATTTCAAAACCAAAATGAAAAGAAAAAATGGACACCACCCAGAACCACAGGAAGGCTGGCTGAGTGAAAATTCTACAACTAGAAAGAGACTGAAACTCAGAAGAGGTGTGGAAGCAAAGAACAGGGGTATGGAGGTGCATGCAAGGCTCAGGAAGAGGGAGAACGAGGCAATGGAGAACGAGGTTCTTTTTCAATCTGGAGGGAGTAACAAACTCCCGGTGGCTCTGAACTTCAATTCCAGGTGAGTTTCTGGGGGCCCAGACTCATACCCTGAGAAGTTGGACTGACTGGCACCAGGAGGAAAATCAAAGCGGGTTTCTCTCAGTGTTGCTTGCAGCGATTACCATGAGACACAAGACCTAGTGTCTCTCAGTGCAGAGCTGAGAATCAGCCATAGCTGACTCCCTGAGACACCCACCTCATACAAGCTGCCTGCAGAGGCTTTTGCATATAAAAGGCTGAGTAGCCTCAGGCAAAGGCTAAAATAGCACCTCCTTGGAGATACAAGAGCCAGTGTACCTAGTGGTCAGAGTGGTACCATCCTAAATACAACTCCTCAGATTCATAAGGGACACACTCAGGGGGCAGGCTCAGTGAGCAGCAAAGCCCCACTGAAACAACTACTGCCCCCATAAGGGTGTCTCCAGCACAGAAGTTCTCTCACTGTAGACACAGCTGATTCTCATAACCAAGTGGCTTGGAGGTAATTCCTCTCAGTGATCAACTAACACAGAAAGCCACTCTATCAACTCAGGAAAGTAGCCAAAATGCAGAGACAAAGAAACAGATTACAAATGACAGAAATGGAGGAAAGCGAATGACTGGATATAGAGTTCAAAACCATGGTTATAAGGTTTTTCAAAAATTTTCTAGAAACCGCTGATAAACTTAGTGAGACCCTCAATAAATCTAAGCATACACTGACTAAAATAAAGAATATTATACAGAGATCCAACAACATTCTAGAGTAACACAAGAATCAAGTCAAAGATTTGAAATACAAAAAAGCAAAAAACACCCAATCGAAAAAGAAAAAAGAATCCAAAGATATGAAGACAGTGTAAGGAGCCTCTGGGACAACTTCAAGCGTACCAACATCAGAATTATAAGGGTGCCAGAAGAAGAGAGAGAGTAAGATATTGAAAACCTATTTGAAGAAATAATGACAGAAAACTTCCCCTATCTGGTAAAGAAGTGGACTTATAAGTCCAGGAAACGCAGAGAATCCCAAATAAAAGGAATCCAAAGAGGACCACACCAAGACACATCATAATTAAAATGCCAAGAGCAAAAGATGAGAGAATTTTAAAAGCTGCAAGAGAAAAGCAGTAAGTTACCTACAAGGGGGCACCCATACGACTGTCAGCTGATTTCTCAACAGAAACTTTGCAGGCCAGAAGGGAGTGGCAAGAAATATTCAAAGTGATGAATAGCAAGAACCTACAACCAAGATTACTTTACCCAGCAAAGCTATCATTCAGAATTGAAGGTCAGATAAAGAGCTTCACAGACAAAAAAAGCTAGAAGAGTTCATCACCACCCAATCAGTATTATATGAAATGCTGAAAGGTATCCTTTCAGAAGAGGAAGAAGAAAAAGTAAAGATAAAAATTATGAACAACAAATACATATCTATCAACAAGTGAACCTAAAAATCAAGTGAATAAAAAATCTGATGAACAGAATAAACTGGTGAATAGAATGGAATCAGAGGCATAGAAAGGGAGTGGACTGACAATTTTGGGGGGGAAAGGGGTGTTGGGGGTGCGGGAAGAGACTGGACAATAATCGTACACCTATGGAGAAGAACAGTTGGGGAGGAGGGTAAGGGCAGAGGGTGGGGTGGGAACTGGGAGGAGGGGAGCTATGGGAGGAAAAAAGAGGAACAACTGTAATAATCTGAACAATAAAGATTCAAAATAATAAAGCAAATATGAAATTTCTCTTTTATGTGCAACATTTTTAATCTTCAATCAATTATATGTTTATTATTTTGAAGATACAGAGAGCAAGAGAGAGGGGGAGAGGGAATGAGAAAGAGAAAGAAAGAGAGAGAGAGAGAGATAGGAAAGAGAGAGACAGAGAGAGAGAGATAAACATGGATTGGTTGCCTCCTATATGTGCTCTGACTGGGAATCAAACCTGCAGCCTTTTGGTATACAGGATAATTCTCCAACTGACTGAACCATCTGAACAATGTTATGTACAATATTTAATATGGACAAATAATAGAATATTTTAAATAAGTCTATCAAAAATGTAAAAACATTCCATGGTCATATAAACCAATAAGTTGACTTTTGGAGGGATTAAAACACCACGTTATTTACTATAGTATGCCTGAATATGACTAAACAGAGAGACAAATGCATTTAGTATATTGTAAAGACTTATTTCCCTATTTTCAGAAATCTGCAGTAACATAAGGTGGGGGAATGAGGAAAAAGAGAGTAATTCTTACACTCATGTTAAATTTAAGTTTAAACATTTCTCCCAGAAAACATTTTGGCAAGCAATGTACACTTCCCAGCTGCCCTCAGGATAGGAAGTTCCAATCTATTTTATATTATCCTTCTCTCAATTAAATATTTCCTTGGGAAATTGACTGGAAAGCTTACAATATCCAAGAATAAAGTAACTTTTTTGTGAAATAGCCACATCCATGTGCCAAAATGAAACTTCCAGGTGCAGGGCGAGCAGATGTATTACCTAGGCTCTCAGATTTACCAGGTAAATGAATAATTTGTGGGACAGATTATCTCCTGCCAGAGAAGCGGTTGCATGAATTTGAGAATGCAGACTCTCTCCTGTCCCTCTCTCCTCCCCAGATGCCTGTGGTTCTGTGAACCAGGTTGGGTTATTTAAATGCAAGGTGATATGGAAGCTTCTCAGTGAGCCAGTCACTGAGAAAATTATCTCCAAGTAGCACAGGAAGGAATGCTATGCCAGGATTATCAGGAGACTAATAAATCATGTGGCTAAAACAATAAATTGCATTATGCTTGGTTAGAATGAAAACAGCTTCAAAAAGTTTCCCAGGTGATTTGGTTCAGTGGTTGAACATTGACCTATGAACCAGGAGGTCACAGTCCAATTCCCCATCAGGGTACATGCCTGGTTAGTGGGTTCAATGGTTCAATTCCCAGTGTAGGGCATGCAGGAAGCAGCTGATCAGTGATTCTCTTTCATTGGTGATGTCTCCATCTTTCTCTACCTCTCCCTTCCTCTCTGAAATAAATAAATATATATATGTATATATTGAATCTAATAAAAGAGTAATATGCAAATTAACCCTCACTCCTTTACACCTAAGCCATGCCCACCAGCCAATGAGAGTGACTATATGCAGATTAACCCAGCCAAGATGGCGGCCAGCAGCCAAGGAGCTAGAGCAAACAGGAGGCCAGCAATGGAGGAAACTGCCTGCCTAGGCTGGCTGTGGCCTCCGCTCAAGGCAACAAAGTTTCAATTATAGAAGATAAATAAACCCCAGAAACCTGCTTCCAGCCAGCTTCGCTGGGACCTTGGGTCAATGGGAGCTGTGACCAGCCTGCAAACAGCCCTCAGCCCCTCACCCAGGCTGGCCAGGCATGCCAGCAGGTGGACATCCCTCGAGGGGTCCCAGACTGAGAGGGCACAGGCTGGGCTGAAGGACCCCCATGAGTGCACAAATTTTTGTGCACTGGGCCCCTAGTGTGTGTGTGTGTGCGTGTGTGTGTGTGTGTGTGTGTGTGTTTGAAGGCAGAAGTCCAGGCAGAACTGCCTATTGGGCAGGATGAGGAATGCATGAAAAATGACTCGGGGGTTGCAGGGAGAGAGTGGGCTGGAAAAAAAGGCAGAAAATCCAGTTCTCATTTAAACACCTAAATGTCTAAAATATACTGCAGTGAGAAGTTCCATAGTTTCTCCCCTGTATCCATGTTTGGGAATTAAATGTTCTGAATTGACCTGGCATTTCTAGATAATTTTTACCCTGAATATTCTATGCACCAGCCACTCAGTTTATTTGTTAGTAGTGTCCAACTTGAAATAATCATTAAGTAATGTCACATGTGAGCTGTCTTTGATTACAAAACACAAGATTGCCCAGGAAACTATCTAAGGTCTGATTTTAGGTCAGCTGTCTGCAAGCAAGGGAGGCTAACTCAATGTATGTGTCCCAGGGAGCCAAAGGCAAAGGACTAGAATGTGATGGACACTGGCAGCAGCCACCTGCTCACCCACCTGGATCCATATCAAGAAGCAGAAACAGCAAGAGAACGGAGGTGACTAGTTAGTATTTAGTAAGCGCCTACTGTGTACCAGACATTGGCCAAGGTGCAGTAAATATATTTAATATATACTTAAATTTAATAAATATAATTCATTATGCTAAGAACATTATATATTTACTATATAATTAAGTTAGAGCCACACAGAATGTTTTTGGCAATACTAAGAATTAAATATCAATATTTCTTTCTTTTATGTCATGAAATCTTCTGTAATAGAACAAATGCAATCTTCTATTTTCCTTACTCCCTCTTGTGCATCAAACAGATCTACCTCACAAAAGTCAGCCACAGGAGCATGTAAATATCACAAAGGTATGAGGGTACTTCCTGAGGGCTTAAATGCATGATGGGGTGTATTTAGGTATCTAAAATGTTAGCACTTAAAGGGATCTTAGAAACCATAGACTTCCTCAGATAGGAGAACTAATCATCAGAAAAGTTCATCTACTTGCCTGAGGCCACAGAGCCTACTAGTTGGAAAATGGGAACTAAAATTCAAGAGACTTCATTAACAAGTTAGGGTTCTCTGTATTATATAAGGCTCTCTCCATTAAATGTGTCAGAAGTGTTCATTCCAAATGAAACAACAAACCAATAAAAAGCCCTGGTTAAAAAAATTAGAGGAGGTTAAAATGTGAAGGAAATTAGATATTCCATAAGCTCTCCATATTCTTACCTTTGGGTCATGAACTCTGTCTGTCTCAGATTCTGATGAGTTTGGCCAAATTCCAGAGGTCTCAGTACATATGTGTGAAATGCATATGTTCACGTTCTATTGGTAATAACTCAGCTGAATGACTGTCAAGGATACAAAAAGCCACACGTTGGTCCAGTCTGGCATACTGTCTGTAGCGATTTATGGGGTCCCAGAGGGGAGGTGGTCTGGGGTGCGATTTGGCAATTTGGCGCCTGGTAGGGACTTCCTGGTGGTTCCCTGCAGCCCCTGCAGCATTGCCCTATAGAAATCCTGCCCCAGGCAGAGTTTGCCATCACCCATACTTGCCCAGGGGAAGAGCAGCTCTTTCCCGCTGTCACTTAATCAGTGCAATAGGCTTCACAGAGCTTTGCCTGGGGAAGAGAACAAACGAGTCTAAATTGGTGAGCTCAGAAACAATTTCTCTGGTGTCAGAGTCCTGGCCCCATCCTTAGTCTGTTGTGGGCCACAGGCAAGTTCCTTCTCTTTGGACCTCAGTAAACCCATCTGTGAAATGGCAGTTAGAGGCTGATCTGGAAGCATCCTTCCAGGTAGATGGGTCAGTCACTGTTCACTGAATGCACAGCTGAGTGCTATGTCTTAGGGATACAAAGATGAATAAGGCAAGTCCCTGCATCAAGGAGCCCACTGCCTTGTGGGAGATATACCCAAGAGTGATATTAATAACATTGCTCTCAGTACTCTACATCCTTTAACCTGCTTGATCCTCACCACAACCTGATGAGATATATAATCATACTGCTATTTTGCTATTTTTATATGTTACAGAGAGGAGACTAAGGGTTACACAGAATAAGTAATTTGCCCGGGTCACAGGTTTAATAAGTACATATTTAATTGATAAGTACATAAAGTATCTTAAGGATACTGAAGGGAGAATCAGAGAAGACTCTAGAGAAAGTGAGAGCCACATTTGCTCTGAACTATGAATAGGAGTTTACCAGGCAGAGAAGGGTTGGCTGAGAGAACAAGGGAACTCCAATCAAAAGGAACAGTATAGGCAAAAGTACCAAGGCATCAAGTACACAAGGAATAATGAAGACACTCTTCATTGCTAGTATAGAGAAATACAAACGATTTATTTATGTATCTTCTGTATTATCCTGTATCTAGTTTGCTCTAACTTTGCCAAACTTATTATCTCCAATAATATTTTGTGGATTCTTTAGGGTTTTCAGTATATAAAATCATGTCATCTGTCTAGTGTATACAAATACAAATGATTTGCATATTTATCTTGTATGCGATAACTTTGCTGAGCTTGTTTATTACCTCTAATAATATTTGGTGGATACTTCACAGTTTTTGATATATAAAATCATGTCATATGTGACTAGAGATAGTTTACTCCTTTCTTTCCACAGTGTTTGATATATAAAATCATGCCATATGTGAATAGAGATAGTTTACTCCTTTCTTTCCTTGCTTGATTGTCCTGGTGAGAACTTGCAGTATAATGCTGAGCAGAAGGGTTGAGAGTAGACATCAATATTTTGTTCCCATATGTTAGCCAGGCATTTTCATAAATGCTCTTTATCAAAGTTCCCTTTTATTCCTAGTTTTCTTAGTTTTTATCATAGAAGGATACTGGATTTTTGGCAAATATTTTTTTTTTACATTGATCAAGAGGATCATGTGGGTTTTTTCTTCATTCTAATTAATACAGTGTATTAAACTGGTTGATTTTCATATATTGAAACATCCTTGAATTCTTACTTGGTCATGGATTATAATCTTTTAAATAGTCTATTAGATTCCATTTTCCAGCGTTTTGCTGAGAATTTTTACATTTATGCTCATTATGGATATTGGTCTGTAATTTTCTCTTCTTATGATAACTTTTTATGGGTTTGGTATCAGGGTAACTCTGGCCTCATAGAATTAGTAAGTGTTCCATTCTTTTCTATTTTGGAAGTGTTTGGAAAGGATGTGTGTCAGCTGTTCTTAAAACATTTGGTTTAATGCACCAGTAAAGTTTGTAGGAAGTTTTTTGATCACTGATTCCATCTTTTTACTTATTATATGTATTAATATTTTATATTTATTTTTGAGTCAGATTTTATAATTGTGTGCATAAGTTATCTAATTTGTTGGCATATATGATTGTTACTATTTTCCTAAAATTCTTTTTATTTCTGAAAGGTGAGTATTAATGTCCCTATTTTCAGTTGTTATTATAATAATTTTAGTCTTCTCTAAAGATTTGTCAAGAGAAATTGAAAACCAAAAATCCATTAATACTCATCATTACCAGTATATTTACCCATGTAGTTAAGTGTTTTTATTACTGTGTTTGATTAGAGTAACTATCTACTATCATTTCATATAGACCTAAGTGACTCCCTCTAGTATTTCTTGTAGGACAGGTCTACTAGCTGTGATGAACTCTGAGTTTCTGTTTACCTGGAAAGTTTCAATTTATCCTTCACTTTTGCATCATATTTTGTCAGATACAGAATTCTTGGTTGATAGTAACTTTTTTTCAGCATTTTGAATATGTCATGCCCATGTCTTCTGTCCTCCATGGTTTTTGAGGAGCCTGATCCATGAACCACTTCACTCTTGATGGTTTCAAGATTCCCTCTTTGTCTTTGGATTTTGGCAATTTGATTACAGCGTGACTTAGAGTGGATTTCATTGTATTAGCATTCATGTACTTTGTTGAATTTATTGGATGCACAGATTATGTTTCATCAAATATGGGAAGATTTTGGCCATTGTTTTTCAAATGTAGTTTTGCTCCTTTCTATCTCACTGCTCCTTCAAAGATTTCCATTATGAATATATAAGTAGTTGATGGTATCCCACAGGTCTCTTAGGCATTATTTATTTTTATTTCATTTGGTTTCCTTTAATTATCCTATTTTAAAGTTCATGGATTTTTTCTTCTGCCTCCTCATCCTGCTGTTGAATCCATCTATTGAAATTGTAATTTCAGCTATTGCACTTTTCAACCCCAGAATTTCTGTCTAGTTCTTTTTTTACATAATTTCTATATTTATCTATATTTTTATAGATATTCTCTATTTGGTGACATCCTGCCTGATGGCTTCTGTTAGCTTCATAAGCATATTTAAAATAGGAAAATTGAAAATCTGTTTAGTAACACAAATGTATGAACCTTTTCTGGGACATTTTATATTGAATATTTTATATATGGGGTACTGTTTAAATTTCTTTGTATGCAAGCCTTGTGATTTTGTGTTTAAAGCTGGAAGTTTTGAATATTATAATGTGATAATTCTATAAATGAGATGCTCCTTTCTCCTGAGCATTCATTGTGATGGTTTACTGCAGCTGTTACTATTTGTTTAATGATTTTTCTGAACTAATTTTGTAAAGCTTTTATCCTTTATCATGTATTGCCATTGAAGCTTCTGTTCCATTAGCTTATTGGTCAGTTAGTAATGTAGCAGAGCTTTTTAGCAAATGAACGGAACACACATATATGTGTGCATATACATGCACATACACATCACCCAGTCTTTGTGCACAGACTCTATATGTGTTGGGGCATACCTTCAACAACTCTGCTCGAGCCTTCACATCTGCTTGTATAGAGCCTGAAGTTCAGCCAAAGGTAACAGTTTAGGGCTTTCTCTAATCTCTTACACTGATTGATTTGTTGATTAATAATTAGATAGATTGGTTGATTTCAAAGAGGAAGGGAGAGGGAGAGACAGAAACATCAATGATGAGAGAAAAGCATTGATTGGCTGCCTCCTGCACACCCCCTATTGGGGATTGAACCACAACCCAGGCATGTACTCTGCCCGGGAATTGAACCATGATCTCCTGGCTCATAGGTGGACACTCAACTACTGAGACACACCAGCCAGGCCTCAAGCCTTTTAAATGTGGACCCAGACTTGGGCATGTGTGTGGTCTTCTAGTTTCCCAGGAATACGTTAGAGCTTTCAAAGACTTCATTTCCTAGAGCATCTCATTCCCCAGTCTTTCTTCCCAGGATTTTTATGTTAGCCTATTGGTTAGTTCAACTGTAAACCCTTGTATGAGTCACAGAGGAAATATCAATAAAAACAAAACACAATATATCAAAATTAGAAAGATAGCCAATGCAATGCTGATCAAAGAAATGCAAATGAGATATAATTTTATACTCAATGATAGGAAAAGGTTAAGTTTTTTAATAGTATAAATGCAGCAAAGTCTGCTATGACTTTTCAAGGCTATCTTTGGAAAATGTTTGTAATAACCCCACTTTTATGACAACTCACTAGCTCTCAAAGAACTGTTCTCCTATTCCTTGTCTTTGCATGGTCTGGTACTGGCTCTAAACTATGTAGATATAAAATTTCCTGCTTCCTGACTCTCTCATTTGGTCCTCATAGTCCTGTCCTCCTTCTACAGCAGAACTAAAAAAATGAGAGTGTTTATTCTTTCCATGCTATTAGACTATTTGGGGAAATTAAATAATCTTCTCTCTCCATTTAAACCATTTAACTAATTTAACGCTTGGGTGAACTGACTTTGTGTGTGTATATGTGTGTTGAGATTTTGACACCCATTTATTTGGAATAATGAACTTAGGCCCACAGAAATAGCAGTGACAAAACAGAGCATCTTCCCAAATGGTTCACTGTTATCATAATTCCCCTGTTGTCCTTCTGCCATTATTCAGTGACATTCTGTTGCCATTCTCTTAATAATGTAACAGGAACACTCAATAAATATTTATGTATACTTATCATAATGATCATACATTATGAATAGTATGAATGCATAGGCTACATGTACTCATAGTAAATCAGTTTATACTGTCTTTACTCAATTGCCTTGTTACTGACTGAAAACATTAAATAAAACCAACATATTTTAAAATTACTCTTGTTTGGAAGACTGCAAATTCAGTGAGGGCAAGAGAGTATGTGTTTTATTTATTGCTCTATCTCCAGTGTCTCCTAATAAAAATAATAACTAAAAATGACTAGCGATTATTTAAGGTTTACTGTGTGTATAAAATCATGTCGAAAATTGATATGCATTAATTTTATGATGCTCCCATTTGGTAAAGTACATTTAAAAATCATAATGACAAGTGAGGAAACTAGAGTTTAGAGCAGACTGGGGTTTGCCCCAAATAATGCTACCAGGATTGAACCAAACTATCTGTCCCAGGCTTTTCATCTACCCTGCTTCTTTCCCTAAGCTTCAGTTCAACAAGCATTTTCAGTCTCCAAAGTTCCTGTGGTGGTGAGGGCTTGTCTTGCACGGACCATTAGTTTGAGCTCATGACTAGAATACTGACCTTGTTGGCTTCTGCTGTCAGCAGATAATATGATTCATCCTTCTTCTCATTTTAGGACATTGAACTCCTTGCTGAAATTCCAAAACTTAAGAGAAAGAAAAAACATATTCATGAGCATTTCTGGTCCCCTAATGTCTCCTTTCTTTCATCTCTTTTCACCTTTCCTTAAATGTAAGAGAATTCTAGGGAAATAGTATATTATTTTGATATTGCTGCTGTACCAAGTTACCATATACTTTGTGACTTAAAATAGTATACATTTATTGTATTACAGTTCTGTAGGTCAGAAGTCCACCAAGGACTCATGTGATTAGATTGGTCCCATCTAGACCATTTAAGATAATATAACTGAATCACATCTGCAAAACCCTTTTTATGCCATTCAAAGCAACATATGTACAGGCTCTGAGGATAAGAACATGGACATCTTTGGGGGCTATTATTTAGCCTTTATATAACTAGGAACCTCTATATTCCATAGGGGATTTATTCATTGAAAGTTTCCTTAATGCCTGTAAGACTGTTCCACCTATTTAATTCAGTTTATTTCTTTGTTGCATCAATCCCTCACTGTGTACAGGATACAACAAAATATGGAGTAGGGAAAACCAAAACAAAAGAAGCATATATTATGGCTCAGCACTTTAAGATATTTACATCCCTGTTGGGTATATATGACTTCGAAGAATTAACTAGATTAAGAGGAGGCTTAAATTGTGTCTTGGATTAATGTTGGACTTTATCCATTTGATAATTTGGGGAGACATGACTTTAAAAGTATTTTAACTTATGGAGTGCTGCAAGATGCTAAGAAGGTAAAAATTCAATATTTTCAGTTTTCACCATCACCTTGGCCTATGAAATGTTGGCAGATGAGGAAAATGAATCTCTGAAAAGGAATAAATAACTTAACCAAGGTCACACAGATAGTAAAATGAAAAGCTTGTATTTGAAACCTAGTTGTGTCTGACTCCAAAGTAAATGTGCTTTCCACCTATGCATCTAGACATAACTAAATAGTTCACCCACAGAAAATTTTGATTTTTTGAATTTTAGTGGGACATCAAGACATTCTTTATTAAAGAGCACCACATGCTAGGAGAAAGAATAGTCTGTGTGAGGTAAGGCTAGGTGATGAGTTTTAAAAAAACTGAGCTCTCATCTCTTTGAAAGCAATGTACTTTATTTTATTTAGTGTGTGTTGAACAATGGCTTTCCAGACACAACTGACAAGTTTTGTTCCCAGTTATTCATTTGATACCTACCACTTTCAAACTGAAAAGTGATATGTTGACTTCAGTTCCTTAACAACGGCATCTACAATAAATATATGGTATGCCTGACAGGTATCCTTTTTCAGTACCTGCAATAAAAACAAATCTAATAGACTCAAAATTCTTATGGAAAAATTAATCACAGTGGATTAGAGGAAGCATTCTGTGATTTTCACAGACATTCTTTCCAAAGTACCTGGCCACAGCTTAGTTTTCTTAGTAATGTAAGAAAATATTAACAAAAACTCAACATAGATAAAGCAAAATTTGAGAAGAAAGTAAGAGCCTAAAAGGAAGAAAAAGAAAGCTCACTCGTGCCCCAAACAAAGTGAGATATGAAGTAGTTGTTGAGGAATTCCAGAGACTAGACTTGCCCAACTTCTTTGAAATGATGTGGTATAAAGTTGAGAACAGGTAATTATCCACCTGAGAGAATGTGTTCTCCAAGGGCCACACATGTAGAGATGGCGAAACTTCTTCACAGTGGAGAGCATGTTTGATAAAAATAATATTAAAGTTGAGGAGAGAGAGGAAAGAGGAAATCTTAATGCTTCCACCTGCTCCCTAACTCTTCTCTCCATTTTTCTGTTCTCCAAAAAGAATTGGATTTTATTTACTAAAGAACTTCAGAAATGATTTGTGTGCCTCTCCAAAGGGAGGAAAAGAGCCAAACATGAATTCCAAATTGGTTACTTATCAGGTCAATTTGAGTAAGTCTCTTAAATTTTTTTGGGCCTCAGTTCTTACAGTTGTAAATGAAAGAATTGGGCTAGATCAGATATAGAGCCCATTTCAATTATATATATATATATATAATATATATATATATATATATATATATATATATATATATATATATATATATAGTATAAATAAATGTGGAAAAGTCTAAAAGCACCTCTCAAGACCAGTTGGAGGTAAAAGGTGCAGTGTTCATGGGTTCATAATATCCAGTTTCAAAGTAAGCTTCTTTAGCTGACTTGGTGTAATAACATGAGTTTCAGTGATCCAGCCAAATATCCTAGCAGGTAGCATCTGTTATATTATTCCCTCTGCCCTCTATACAAAAGTCAAACTTGGAAAGGTAATAATAAATTTCAGGAATAATACCAAAATTAAGCACACCCTAAATGTAATGCAGTAGCCTGGATTAGATCCTCAACCACAAGAAGGAAAGTAATGGAAAAAATGGTGAAACCAGAATAAAGTATGTAATTTGGTAAATAGCAATAGCAATGTTAATTTCTTAGTTTTGACAAACAAGATATTAACAATAGAAGATACTGGGGGAAGAGTACATGTGGAATCTCTGTTCTATTTGCAACTTTTTAATAATTCTAACATTGTTCAAAAATAAGTTATTTAGACAAATCAAATAAACCTTTTTGAGTGTGGTATTTATTTTAGCAGACTTATAAAACTCTTGTCTAGCTCTTAATTGTCTTCTTTTATGTTCACTAGATTGTTTAACTGAATTATTTTCCACCCTATTCTGTGCAGTCTCCAGGTAGCTCACAGCCTCTAGCACTGTGCCTTGCATAGAATAGAAAGTGCTCAATGATGTTTCCTAGCCATATGAAGCAGGAAGAGCTGCTCTTCCTGTACATCTCCAAACAGTACGAAATACTGATACTCAATTCACAAATGGTGTGTAAGTGAAGGAAGTCATTATTTATGAGAGAACTTCAGAGATGATTGTCCAATTAAATTAGTTCCCTGGGGTTTTAGTATTCCAAGTGCTCAATAGTCTGCTATATAATTAAAAATAATCAGGGTATCTGACCATAAATGACAAGATCTAGAATCACTTTTTGTATCTGTTGTACTCCTCTATTTTTCCTGCATCTATGTCTCTTTATTATACATCTTCCCTGAAGGTACAGTATAGTTCAATCCTACAAATTATTTTCAAAACTCAAAAGTTCATGTAGCCTGCAAATGAGCAATGGCCCCAGTAGCATTTTCCAGCCTATTCACTGCCCTTGCTTACTTTCCTTTCCTACTCTATACATCACTAACAACAGTGAAAATAACAGAAAACTAATAGGCTTTCTACTTCATATGTTCCAGGAAAAACTCAAAAGGAGGCCACAAGTCTCCTTCATCTCACAATATATATTTCATTGAACTACCAGTAACTTCCTGATGCCCTTTAGGTCTGTCTTGAAAAATAGGTGGTACACAACAGGGTGCAGTGTAGTAACTTTTGAACTCGGTTTGTCTATACTCCTCAGTAAGAAAGACATTTTCATGTGTCACATTGCAGCTTCATGATAAAAAAATCCTGAATACAGAGGGTATACCCTGATGATGTTTTCTATTCTATTTAATTCTCTATTTTCTTAAAACAAAATAATAGTTGTAACCGAAGAACATGTTGTGAAACTCAGTTTGTAAAAGCCAGTGGAGTAGAAATAGGGTTCCAGAATTTGGTCCAAAAAGATTTATTTTTAATCTAGTTTTGACAATTCTCATTGAAAGTTTGAGCTAGAAATTTACTTAACCTCTTTGGTACTTAGCTTTTTCACGGTTAAAACCAGGAATATAAACTTACTTGGTAGGGTGGCTTTGGGAATCTCGCAACAATGCATATAAAAGTACCAGGCACACAAATGGATCTTAAATGTTTTCTCTCTCACACATCCCTAGCCTGCTTTATCATTTTATACAGGTGAATTCCCTGGAGAGACATAATCTCAAAGGTAGACTGAACTCTTCTCAGTCCCCATATTTATAACTTGACTCAGACCCCAATGTATCACAGAGTAGTCAGCAACCCAAAAGGAACAGAGACAAGTGGCAGGAAGGGATAAAAGGGATAAGTCTTGGATTCCAGAGTCCTATTGGGAGTTTTGTGTTTTTTTGTTTGTTTGTTTGTTTGTTTTTGTTGTTGTTGTTAACAGGGTGGGTAGAAACAGACAGGCAAATTCTTGGCGTGGAGTCAAGCTACATTTCTAGTCTAGAGAACAAGGAATGAGAAATGGGGTTTCTCCTCTGCCGGGCCTCCCTGTCTGCACCACCCCTATGTGCTTATCTGTAGACATTCCGGGCAATGTGAAGAGGATCTGATATAAGGTGTTAGTTAGCTTCATTCAGCTGCACCTGTGCAGAAGCATTACTTAATGTCTCATTGAAGTGTTCCACATGTTTCTTTTACCTCAAGCCGGCTTAGTGACGGTATTCTCACACGCTCCCTTAATCCTGGCCCCCATAAATCCTTTATAAGTCCCTCCCTCCATTGTCCTACCCATCCATCAAGAACTCAGTGAAATCCCTTGGCATGTACAGTACATCTTTTCCCTGAGCCCATTCACAATGAAGCCCTGTCATTGCTGGTATTTTCCACCTCCATTCTCTCTCCCCACCTTTGTGTTTGAACTGTGAGGTTTGTGTATATGGTAGCGGTGGAAGTGGATAGCGAGAAGACAGGAGGGGAGATTCAGATAAAGGTAAGGATGGGTGAGAGAGGTTATCTGCTGGAACAAACATAGGTCCTAATTGTGTCTCTGCAAGCTTATGTGTCTAAAGACATGAACTAGACTGAATTCAGTTCGTAATTGTGACTAGTGTCTCCAAGTAAGATTGTAATCCTGAGAACCTGCCCCCTTCCTTATTTTAGTCATTATACTAGGAAAAGTAAAATAAAAAAAAAAAGCATTTCTGTCTGGAGAGGTGAAATAATACTAAATTCTCCACCATTCCCTCAGAGGGGGGGTAAGAACTTTTCAATTAATTAATCTACTTTGTATTTTTCAATCTCTTTACTGTTATTGCCCCCTAAGGAGTAAATAGGGTAATATAATTAATTAAAATAATGTACATTTAAATTATACTTATTTTTTCTCAATGAGGGAAATTAAATGAGGGAAACTCAGTACCAATACTATGTTGAGTAGAACTGAGCTCTGGAGGGCCACAAACACTGTAATATCTAAGATTTTTTTCACCCATTAATTTTTGCTCCTTTGGGGATAATATTCTCCCTCTGGGAAGATAAATTTATTTTGTTATTACAAATTGGAGACGTTATATCTTAAGATTTCTTCCCTCCTCCCTAGAGAGAGTTAAAGATATAATCACTAAGTGATAATCAATCATTATCTAGGGCCAACCAATGATATGAATCTATTATTTCCAGAAAATGTTCAAATTTCTCTAATTTGGTTTCAAATATATCTTGTATTTAATTCTGAATGTCTTCTTATTTTCATGTGACACTATCTCTAATTTTTATTTTTAAAATTATGTATACTCATTAAAAAATATGGAGACTAAAGATAGTCATAAATAAATTACCAATCATTCATGACCTCTTTGTACACTATAACATCAAGCCATACTTTTATGTACATAATCCCAATACAAACATCCTATATAGTAAAAGGGTAATATGCAAATTGACCCTAAAGGTGGGATGACTGGGAATGACCAGTTGCTGTGATGCACACTGACCACCAGGGGGCAGATGTTCAATGCAGGAGCTGCCCCCTGGTGGCCAGTGTGCTCTTACAGGGGGAGCTCTGCTCAGCCACCAGCCCAGCTGGTAGCTGGGAGCACAGCTGCAGTGGCAGGAAGCCTCTCCCACCTTCTCACACTAAGGATGTCCAGTTGCAGCTTAAGGCCTAAGCCAAAGATAGATATCCCCTGAGGGCTCCCAGGCTGCCAGAGGGTTGTCTGACTGCCAGCTTAGGCCTGATCCACCAGGGAGTAGGCCTAAGCTGGCAGGTGGATATCCCCCAAGGGGTCCCAGACTGAGAGGGTGCAGGCTGGGTAGAGGGACTCCTCTTCCAAGTGCATGAATTTTTGTACACCAGGCCTCTAGTTAAAAAATAAAAGTAGATCATATATTTAATTGCTTTTCTGCCATTTTACCTTAATTTAACAATATATCACAAATACCCATTCATAACAATAGAACATCTGGATTTTTAACAGCAGCATAATTTCCATTGAATAAATACATTATCAATTATTTATTTAATCACCTATTTGGAAACATTTTAATTGTTCCTAATATTTTTTATAATAAAAATATAATGTGAGGAATATCACTGTATGTATGAATTTGCCTACTTGATCTATTATTTTCTAAGAATGGATTCCTAAGATCAGAATTGTTGGTTCAAAAATAAAACCACAAATTAAATGCCAGTGCACAATACTAGATTGCCCTTCACTCTGCTGTGTGGTATGGATAACTTATTAAACCTTTCTCCACCTGTAAAATGAAGAAGAATAAGTCCTATCCTAAGAGAGAAAGTATGACTCTTAGTTCACAAACTTGAGTTTGTAAGAAATATCACTTGTTTTCAATTTTAATCAACTAGAGTTCATCAGTGTCACAGTAGGAACTTGGTGGCTCATTTTAAGAGATTTCTCTGAAAGCAATTTAATTAAAGGACTATTTAGAGCCTGTGAGAAGATTTAAGAAAAGAACAAGGGAGAGTGACACAAGGTTTAACAATAGCAAGAATCTGTGACCTGTTCTGAACCTAACTAGTCAGAGGGCACAAAAATGTCACCGGGTCAATGAGAGAGCTGAGCCCTCAAAGAGGTTCTGATAATCAAGAGCTGCATCCCCAGAAACACAGCCACCACCAGCAAAGTGGCTGAGAGGAAGGAAGTTTCTGAACAAGTTGGCTGAATCCAAGTGAAATTGAGAAGACCAGAAAAAATGGTTGGTGGATACAATGGTGGTGCATCTCCCAGGCAGAGCCAGAAAGACAAGAGCAGAGTTGGGGTAGGACACTCAGAGAACAATTTTCAAACCACTTATTTCTGCTCCCATACCTGTCCTGCCACATTGTCAGTTTGAGTCATTATTTCCCACCTACCTCTATCCAGCCCTTGGAAGATCTGGCCAAGCTCCTTGGATCTTTCTCAGTATCAAAAGTTTGGTCACTGGTTCATAACTTCTGAATTCTTAATAGCTCAGCTCCAATGATCCCTTAAGATCTAGTGGTCCAGGTGAGTTTTCTATGCCAGTACTCAGAACTTTTGAGGAAGCTAGACTTCAAGGGCCTGCATTTGGCCTCCATAGGTCACCATATAATTACTTCTAGAGGAATTCATGCCACCTACTCAAGGTCAATTCAGAAACCAAGCATTTCCCCAACCTCTGGAACTGTTACTCCTTATCTACTTCTCAGTCACTAGGAATTCTATCTATCCATATACCATCTGTCTCCTCTCTTCTCTTCTCTTCTCTTCTCTTCTCTTCTCTTCTCTTCTCTTCTCTTCTCTTCTCTTCTCTTCTCTTCTCTTCTCTTCTCCTCTCCTCTCCTCTCCTCTCCTCTCCTCTCCTCTCCTCTCCTCT
>PVJC01007187.1:0-37439 GCA_004026665.1 Murina feae
GCCCTTCCCCGAGCCCGTGCGCGTGCCTCCGTACCTCTGTACTTTGCTTCCGCTGCTCCTCTGAGTCTCAGACTCTTCTCTGGTTGTAGGATTTTCACTCAGCCAGCCGTCCTGTGGGTGCGAGTGGTGTCCGTGTGTTCTTTTCGTGGTTTTTCTGAAATAGTTGTTCACAGCTGCATATACGGTGTCTACCCTATGCTGCCATCTTGTTTCTCTCCTGGACTCTGTTTTTGATGAATGTGCTAGTTTTAAGAATTACTGGTCAGGTATTTTGGAATCTGTATGATGTTTTTCTCATGATTAGGCCAGGATTGTGGGTTTAGAGAAGACCACATAGGTAAAGTGCCATTTTCTTTACATGTTATCAAGTATTATCAGTATTGTCACCCTTACTGAAGGTAATGTTTGTTACAGTTTCAAGAACTGTAAAGTGTCTACCCCCTCCCCTTTTGTATGTGTGTGACTTACTATATTCTTTGAAAGGAAATCAATCCAGTTGATTGTAAGCAGATTTTTTTCCAGAGTGTTCCCTGTCTTCTACCCCGTGTTAATCTCTTGTGTATTTTTTTTTTTTTACATTAATGTCTAGCACCCTATGTGCAGTCTTTAAGAAAATGCTGATGGGAGTGACAGTATAGTTATGTTTCACTTTGGGTTCTTTGTTGCAAACAATTTGTTCTGTCTGGTTTAAGCATAAAAGGAATTTTTTGGGTATGAAATGTCTTACAGAGTTATTGGGTGGGCAGGGAGAAATAGATTCTAGGCCATTGGTTTTCAAACTTTAGCATGCATGTAAGGGACTTGTTAAAACGCATATCTGGGTCCTACACCCGGAAATTCAAGGAAGTCTGAGATAGGATCCCAGACTTTGAACTTCTAACAAGTTTCCAGGTGAGGTTAGTGATTCTGTGGTCTTGGACCTACACTTTGAGAACCACTGCTCTCCTTGGCTAAATTTTGAAGAACACTCGAAAGTTGCCACAGAATTGGCCTGATAGGAAACTATTTTCTCTGATGCTAATAAGCAGATGGAGCTCCACTTTAATACAGTTGCCATTGCTGCTTACACTGATGCTATTTCTGCTTCAGGAATTGGAATTGAAACCACTGGAAAGTCACTTTTTGCCTTAAAGCAGGGAGAATTCAACTTTGTTTCCTTATACTGCTCAATTCTGCATTGAAGTTGCATTTGTTGGAGAAGCTTAGGTGACATGCTGGCATTTTGATTTCAAGCGATATTGGGAAGCCCTGCCAGAGTGGCTCAGTTGGTTGACTGTCATCCTTTGCTGGTTGGATTTTGGGCCAGGGCACATTTAGAAGGCAACAGATTGAGGTTTATCCCTCTCTTCCTTCCTCTTTCTAAGTATGTGAGCATTAAAAAAATTCTTTTAATGTTTTTTAAATAAAATATTGGGAATCTGTTTGACTTTTATATTTAGAAAGCTGCAACTCATAAAATAGAAGTATCTTAAAATGTTGAAAGACTATTCAAAAGATGGTGGGTAGACAAGGATTTGACAGTTGTCTGTAGAGAAGATCAAGTGTTTCCACAAGGATGTAAATTTGTGTACTACTTCCTTCATCACAAAATATCAGCTGAACGGAGCAGGAGAAGTGAGCTTAGTGTCTTAGTTGATTCCACATTCTGGCACAAACTCTTTATCTCATTAGACCAGTAACAAACAGTCTGTGTATTACATGAGAGTAGCACTGTTCTACTGTAAAAGCACAAGGGAGAAGACAGAGAAGGGACTCTAGGTTTTAAGATGCCTGATTTTAGGGTCTCAGCTGTGAGTTATGGTGATACTTGAAGCAGTCTGGCAACTTGGGAAAAATAAAGAGTGTAAGAGAAGTAGAGGGAAAATGAGGGCTCAAAATATATAGGATACCAAATAAGCCCTTCAAAACAGTGCTATGCAATAGAACTGTAACATGATTCAAAGAATACAATTAAAAATTTTCTAGAAGCCTATTGGGGGGAAAAATACAAACCAAAGCAAAAACGTCCAAATAAAAAAATAAATTTTTAAAAGTAACAACTTTATTGATATTTCATTTACATACTATCAAGTTCACCCCTTTTAAGTTATGTAATTCAATGGTTTTTAGAATATCCGTAGATCTGCGTATCCATCACCACTAAATCTGGAACATTTTTTATCACCCCCCAAACAATCCCTCCCCATTCTGTTCCTCCCTCACCCAGCCCCTGGCAACCACTAATCTTACTCTTAGTTTCTCTGGATTTTCCTTTTCTGGACATTACATGTAAATGGAATCATACAATATGTAACCTTTGGTGTCTGGCTTTCAGGTAGCATAATGTTTTCAAGTTCCATCCATTTTGTAACATGTATCAGTACTTTATTCCTATTTATGGTTAAAGTAGGGGCCTGGTGCACAAAAGTTTGTGCACTTGAGGGAGGAGGGAGTCCCTCAGCCCAGCCTGTGCCCTCTTGCAGTCTGGGACCCCTCAGGGGATGTCCACCTGCTGGCATGCCTGGCCAGCCTGAGTGAGGGGCTGATAGCTGTTTGCAGGCTGGCCAAGCCCCCTAGTGGGGACCCTCACCCCATGGGGGTATGGCCAGCCTGGTTGAGGGGCTGAGGGCCGTTTTCAGGCTGCCCACATCCCCTTCAGGGTTCGGGTCCCTACTGGGGTGCCTGGCCAGCCTGGGTGAGGGGCTGAGGGCTTTTTGCAGGCTGGCCACTGCTCCCATTGACCCAAGGTCCCAGCAAGGCTGGCTGGAAGCAGATTTCTGGACTTTATTTATCTTCTATAATTGAAACTTGCAGTTTCCTCCATCGCTGACCTCCTGTTGGCTCTAGCTCCATGGCCGCTGGCCGCCATCTTGGCCGAGTTAATTTGCATAGCGTCTCTCTGATTGGCTGGTGGGCGTGGCCTAGGTGTAATGGAGTGGGGGTTAATTTGCATATTACTCTTTTATTATATTAGATATTTTTCTATTGTATGAATGATTATACACCACACTTTGTCTAGTCATCATTTGTGGATATTTGGCGTTCCTTCTTTAGGCTGTTATGAATCATGTTGCTATGATCATTTGTATATAACTTTCTGTGGAGATTAAATTTAATAATGCATTTTACTTACCCTAGTATATTCCAGATTATAATTTCTATTAGTTAGGGGCCCAGTGCACAAATTCATGCACCTTGAAAGGAACTGTGGGCCATGAGGCTGTGGCGGGCATAGGGGCAGGTCTCCACCCATCCTTCACATCCCTTTCTGACTCATCCTGCCACGGCCCCCAGTCCCCTGTCTGCTGGCAGCCCCACTCCCACTGCTGACGCTCCCACGTGCTGACAGTGCCAGCCCTCCGCGCACCCACTGAAGGTGGGCTGGTGCTAGGAGCAGGTGCAAGGGTGGCCAGCACCGTCAGTGAGTGTAAGCAGAGGTGGCTGCCCAGATCACCCCTTAGGAGCATGAGGAGGTGGAGAAGTCCTCAGGGGCGATCAGGGCCAGCAGCAGGTGTGAGCGGAGGCTCTTGTGCCAGTTGTGGGTGTGAGCAGGGTTGGCACTGACAATGGGTGCAAGTGTGGCTTCAGCATTGGCAGCGGGTGTGAGCGGGGCTGTCTTTGGTAGCGGGTGTAAGAGGCGGTTGCTGGCCCAGATTGCCTCTCAGGAGCAGGGATAGGTGGAGAAGCCCTTAGGGCGATTGGGACCAGCAGCCTTAGCTCACACCTGCTGATGGTGCCAGGCGAGTGGGGCCGGCGCTAGCAGCAGGTGCAAGTGCTGGGCAGGACTGCAGTGCATAGGAGCAAAGAATTTTTAGTAACCACTAGAGGCTCACCCTGATGACAGTGACAGGCACCCCACCTTGGTCTGGCTCCCCCACTCACCTGCTCTACCATCCTGCCATGGCCAACGCCCACCATATTTTGCACATGTTATAGCGACTGGTTATTTGGTTCCGCCGTTCTGTCTGTTTGCATATTTGCCTTTTGTATAGGGCATGTGATCACTGCAAAAATCATTGAGATATTTTACATTTTTTGTAGAAAAGTCTTCAAATCCATATATATTTCATACTTAACAGCATATCTCAGTTAAGACAGCTACATTTCAGGTGTTCAATAGCCTCATGAGGCGAGTGGCTACCGTATTGGAAAGCAAAACTCAAAAAGCAACTCACGGGGACATCTATCCTGTATCGAGAAAATTCCAATTTTCCCAAGGTCAGAGGTGTTTGCTTGCTGGCTCCTAGATATCCTTGCTCCCTTTGCCTTTCATGTTTTCAGTAGAATATTCTTCTCTCCTTTACTTCAAATCCTTGCTATCTTTTAAAATCCTGATTTATATTCCTCTTCATTGGCGGGTTTTAATTAATCTAGTTCAGTTTTTTGTTTATTTATTTATCTAGTAAGTGTTCATTGAACACATACCCATGTGCCAACCACAGTTCTAGATGTTGGAAATGTAGCATTGAGCAGGATACATAAAGTCTCTTTTCATTGAGTGTATACTTTAGTAAAAAGCAATATTTAAATATTCAAATATTCAGAGAAATAATTTCAGAGAGTGACAGGTGCTATGAGGAAATTACTTCTGCTATTGGTAGGCACAAATTTATTTTTGTAATTTTCAACTCGTACCTCAATACAGCTGATTCAAAAGTACATTAAAATTTACTAATTTTAAGCATATATGTGTATATTTGTGTGTGTGTGTGTGTGTGTGTGTGTGTATCCATGCTTTTTTGTAAACATACATAGTTCTGTAAACATCACTAGTATTGTGTTATAGGATATTTTATTTCCAAAATTTCTTTTTATGCCCCTTTGTGGTTCTCTCCACTTCTGGGCAAGTGCTGGTCTGCTTTCTGTCATTACAGTTTTGCCTTTTCTAGAAATTTATGTAAGTGGAATCATACTTTTTATATATGGTTTCTTTCACTTAACATATGCTCTTGAGATTTATCCATGTTTTTGCATATATTAATAGCTCATTCCTTTCTGTTGCCAAATAGTATTTCATTGTGTGGATATACCATAATATGTTAATTTATAATGAGCATTTGGATTATTTCTAATATTTGGCTAAGTAAAGCCGCTATGAGCTTCTGTGTACAAGTCTTTGTGTAAAAATATTTTCTCACTTACAGGATTGCTGAATCTCATGATGTGTTTATAGGAAACAGCCAAACTGTTTTCCAAAGTGGTTGTACTATTTTGCATTCCCACCAGCAGCCTTACCAACACTTAGTAAATTTAAGCACAAAGCAAGAATTAAATTTAATTTCATGTATAGTGAATTCTTAGAGTTCCAAGCCAATAATATGTAAGTTCTACTTATGAATGCCAATAAAGTTATAGGCAGAAAACTGAATTGGTTTGGCTATTTCCTTAAGTAAACCTGATATTTTAAGTTTTGAATAGCCTTCTTTGTAAGGGGGGAGCTAAAATATTAATAGCTAGAAAAATATATCTGCTAATCAGTCCAGTGGTAGTCATACTTTTTCATCTGTATTATATGCTGTTGAAATACTTGGGAAGTAGAATAACACCAGTTTGTACAAATTGAATAGATAACAGTCCATTTTTACCCATGCATACTTTGAACACAAACTTTTGACAGTTATGATAATTGAACTAAATGTAATCAGAAACTGTATACTGGTATAGTTGGCTTATTTCTGAAGTTATCCTTGTTTGGCAACTATTTGAGACTTTTTTTCAGGGTTCATATTTTCAACATACATTCCATATGGAAATAATAGTGGAATGTAGCTTTGCAGTCTTATAAGAATATAGGAATAGTGTGTGGAATATAGTTTATGCATTGTTTACTGAACATTCACTGAAATTTCTGTTCTTTTGTTATTTCTGTATTTTTTACCTTTTCTCAAAATTTTGTTTACCTCTGTGTCTTAATTGATAACTTTGCTTGAATACAATTTTTGGAACATTTAAAAAATATATTTTTAAGCAAGTGGTATATGAGCATTTTAGGAAATAAAGTGATTTTGTAGTTGGCATTAGTAAGAATCTGTGGAACAAATTGAGCCAAATGAAGATCTCCATTTTTAGCGGAATTATGAACCTAAAACTTTAAATTCTGAAGTAGGTGATAATAACTATCATTTGAGAGCTTATTATGTGAATTGCTTTTATATAATGCTATTTCTGATTTTCATAGTATGTAATATTCTGCAAAATATTGCAGAATTTTAATATAGAAATACTGGTAAGGTTTAAACTGTTTGCCCCAGTTTATATAACAAAACCTGTGCTTGAGTTGAAGCACAAGTTTCTGATTCCAGAATTATGAATAGCTTCTTTTTGAATTTTAATAAGGCATTTTACTGTACTGTTAATGAAATCATGGGTAAAATGAAGAAATGTGATTTGATACTAAAGATAGTGGGAATGAATTTGTAACAAATAGAGTAATCTATATATATATAAAAGGCTAATATGTAAAGTGTCCCCTCGGGAATTTGACCAGGAGACCAGGAGTTTGATTGCTTGCTATGATGTGTGCTGACCACCAGGAGGCGGTGCGGAATGAAGGAAGGCCCCAGCCGGCAGCCAGAAGGCCCCATCAGCCCTGATCATCAGCCAGGCCTAGGGACCCAACCTGTGCACGAATTTCTTTCACTGGGTCTCTAGTCTAATTATCAATGTCAGCCTCCACTGAGATCTCATTGGATATATACCAAAAGACTCTACCATTATTTCTTATTTAAAACTGTTTAAATAAAAGAAAACTGCTGCAACCTGGCTAAAATTGCATCAAGTATAGGTTGAAGGGAACCTTGGCTTAATTGTAGTTCAAGAATTAAAAATAGTGTTAGATTATATGAATGTTATGGGCTAACAATGACAATATGGGGGTGTGGCCAAAAAGTTTGGGCATGTTTACAGTATATTATTAAGAGTATAGCCCTCAGATAATAATGTTTGTATTAGACTCTATGCTAGTATTGTATTAGGATTAGAATGTCCTATTTTATGTAGAATTTGGCTACTTGTAGTGTGTTGGGAGAGCAACTGAGATAATGAAGAATTTGGAAAATATTAGAGGGTTAGGAGGGGTTTCTTTTGGAGAAGAAAGGAGAGGACAGTGTGGGATGTCAGATATTAGACCTCCCCCCCCATTTCTATAGGGCAGACTAAGACATCTAGGGAAGCCAATGTAGGGTTGTGCTACTAAAAGTAGACTTTTCTAATAGATGACTAGTTATCCAAGGGAATGGGTGAATAATCTAAAATCTCTACCAGTGGAACTGGCTGCCCCATGAGGCTGTGAACTGTTACTTGATTTATGTTTATGTCAAAGCCATATGATCACCTCTCTGTGATATTGTAGGAATGGATTCCTGCATGAGTTAGTAATTGGTGGTTTTCAAACTATTTTGACTTCTCTTCACAGTAAGAAACACTTTTTTCATTGCAACCCGGTGTATAAATGTGTGAGTACAGATTTCCCCTGCTATCTGAAAGTAGATATTTCCTGTGAAACCTTTTGTAAGCTGAAATGGCATAAAGTGAAGAAGCAGTTACCAGTAGTAGTTTATATAAATTTTTTCTGAATGTTCTCACACCCAAAAAATAAACTACTAAATCATATCAAATAACATATAAAACATAAAATAACACTAGCATATAGTAAAAGCAGTGTCACTCACACTGCCTCTATTACAACTCCCTGCAAAACAATGAACACTATTTTTTTTGCCTTTTTTCCTAAAAGTGAAAATTCTCTTGGTTAGTGAAAATAGGTAGTACTAATGTAGGCCTTTCATAAAAGCAGAGCAGCATAAGATGAACTTTCGAAAAGTGGGGGTGTGTGTGGGGCTACCTGTGTCTGAAATACAAATTTCATGAAATAACGTACCCATATTAAAGTTGTTGCGGGTATTTTCTGTTATATTTTCATTATTAAAAGGCAGATTATTAATCACTAAGTTGGTTTAACAATTCAGTTTGAAATACACTGGACTAGAATAATCTGAAATCCTTACAACACTCTGATCCTGTGATTGTCCCTACTCAAGTAATGTAGCACTAAGAACCAAAATTAGACTCAGAAAATTCTACACTGCAAATGCTGGGAGGTCATTAATTTTGGTTATAAGTGTCTTTAAGGAGATTGAAAATGAGAAAACATTGTTGTGCCCTTTGATTCTTTCTACCTCCACCCTTATTACACCTGCTACCCCCTCTTCCAAATCGGGCCTTTTCATTGTTTCTTCTCAATTCTATCATTACCCTTTTGCAGAATCTTCTTAAATAGCTTTTTATTATCTCATCCTCCCACCCCCGGATTAATATTTAGTGCCAGTTATTTCAATTAATATTTTTCCTGGATTTATAATAAAATCTTCAGATAGTTAACATAAATACCTAATCTTTACATAAGAAATAATTGGTTTTCTTATTTAAAACCTGTCTTAAAAGTGTTATCTTTTATCTGTAGTATTATGACATCTGATTGATTTAAGAGAGTTACAAAAATGTAAACAAAATAAGACTTATTTTGATTCACAGAAGGAAGGCTAATAAGTTTTCTGTGTAAATTTCTTACCCAAATGTTATTTTATTTTAGAATTGGTGTATCTCAGTAAGTGGACAAGATGAAATGATGCAGTTTCTTAAAGTTGCTAAAGTCAGATGTTTTGGGGATTACATAGAGTGAAATAGTATTAAAAAAAGTGAAATGATAGTTTTCTGTTGATAAAGAATTTGATTATCTTTGTTTTATCCTAAATGCCATGTCTGTATATCCTGATATTATAAAGTGATTGGTAATGTTAATGCAGTTACCTGCATAAGGATTGTAGTTTGTCTCTGATGGATATTCTCTAGATTATAATTCCTGCCAGCCCCACCCACTATATTTTCTCCTCTCCCCTTCTGTGAGTCATGATAAGTAATTATGCATTTATTTAAATAATAGGTTAAATAACTCATAATTAAGTGTGTAGATTTACTGCAAATGATAATCATTTAGCCCAGCTGGCATGGCTCAGTGGTTGAGCGTTGACCTATGAACTGGGAGTTCATGGTTCGATTCCCGATTGTGCAGGCTTGATCTCCAGTGTGGGACGTGCAGGAGGCAGCCGATCAATGATTCTCACTCATCATTGATGTCCCTATTTCTCTCCCTCTGTCTTCCTCTCTGAAATCAGTAAAAACTATTAAAAAATCATCATCATCATCATCATCATCATCATCATCATCATTTTTAGTAATTCCTAAAAGAAGCTGGCTACCGGTTTTTAGAGCACCATAAGAAGGCTAGCTGGAAGGCAACTTCTGTAACAGAAGAGATTTCGTTTTTAAGAAAATCAGTCTTTTAGCAAATTGCTTGTCCTGGGAAAATATAAGTGTAATTTTAAAAGTGATTATTTATTATTTTAAAATATATTAAGACCACTGAAGTAAATTATGTGTACTTTTTATGAGCAGAATGATTGAGATGGAGCAATAAGATAAAATTATAATCATTATTACTAAAAAAAAACCGAAGCACTTTATTACATTTAATCTAAATCCAATCAGTGTAATTTATTCTTTTAATTACCCCTGTATTCAAAGAGGCAACCACTCAGTATAATTTGTCATAGTCTTTCCACTCTTTTTTTCTGTGTTATTTTTTAATGGTTCATGTTTTTTTAATGGTGCATATACCGTATTTTCTGGCGTATAAGACGACCCCCAACTTTTGAGAAGATTTTCCTGGGTTATAAGTCCGGACAGAGACCGTATGCGGCACTAAAAGGAGCTGACCAGAGACAGCGGTCTCCATCCGGCTCCATTGAAATGAATGGAGTGCGGCCGTTTTTGAGCTCCCCCCACCGTTTGCAGCGATCGAAAATTTTCCAGTCCGGCTCGGAAGTTTCAGCACCCGCCCTATAAGACGACCTCCAACTTTTGAGAAGATTTTACTGGATTAAAAAGTAGACTTGTATGCTAGAAAATATGGTACTTTTGTATCTTGTTCTTTGGAGTTAATATGATTTTTTTGGCTTGATATTTTTCCAGTGGGTAGGTGTAACTACCATATTTAAAAGTATCATTTTAAAACCCAGTGATATACAAGTTAAGACTTCTGAGCTTTAGGAACTATTCAAATTCTTTTGTTCCACTGGAGTTATATTTTCTATTTGTTATTGTCACTTGAAATGGTTGTTTTATTGGATATTGAACATCTTTAAACAAAAAGATTCTTGTAGTAATATTTGTCCTAAACTGCTTTTCCCCCCTTCTCCGATTGCTTGTTTCATTAAATTTAGTACAGTGTTAGAAGAATGTAGTAGTAGAACTCAACTTGGGCTTAAAAATACTTTTAAATTATTATATATTTTCCGATTTTTATCAAAATCAGGGAAGGAGAAATCTAAAAAAGTTACTGAATCTTCATTTATTTACCATATTATTGCTTCTCTTCTTTCTGTGTTGTTGCTGAATTCAGACTTTTTTTTTTTAATCCTCACCTAAGGATATTTTCCCATTGATTTTCAGGGAGAGTGGGAAGAGAAAGGGAAAGACAGAGATATTGATGTGAGAGAAACATATTAATTGGTTGGGTTGCCTCCTGCACACACCCCAATCAGGGCCCTGGCTGGGGAGGAGCCTGCAACTATGGAATGTGCCCTTGACCAGAATTGAACCTGGAACCCTTCCATCCTCAGGCTAAACCAAACCAGTTAGGGCCAGACTTTTAAAAATTTAAATTTTTATTTTTCAATTACAGTTGACATACTATATTATATTAGTTTCAGGTGTACAACCCAGTGATTAGACATTTATATAACTTACTAAGTGATCAACCTGATAAATCTAGCGCTCATCTGACACCGTGTTATAATACTAGAAGCCTGGTGCACCATACATAGTTGTTATAATACTAGAGGCCTGAATTTGTGCACAGGTGGGGTCCAGCTGGCCTGCACTGATCGGGCCGATTGGGGCTGGGCTGGGGGGGGTGCTGCGGGTCATTCTGGTCATTCCAGTTGCTTGGCTTTTATATATAGAGATTATTGACTATATCCCTTATGCTGTGTACTTTACTCCCTCATGACTATTCTGTAACTGTCAATTTGTACTTCTTAATCTCTTCATCTTTTTCTTCCAACCCTGTTCCCCCTTCTGTCTGGCAACTGTCAAAATGCTCTCTATGAGTCTTTTTCTATTCTGTTTGTTTTTAAAATTCAGTTATTTATAAATACATATATATTACCATTTTATCATTCATTTTTCCCATTGGAAAAACACATTAAAATTAGCTAGTGCATAAGATAGTTTCCCTCTTACTACTCAAAGGTAACAATAAAAAGGAATGTGTGGAATGTTTAACAAAGACTGGTGTACTAACAGCTCTTAGCTGCTAAGTTATAGAAAGCTTAATATTAACACTAACTAGTTAATATTAACACTGATTAATTTGTTGATGATACTTTGAAGATACATGGTAATAGGGAAGTGGAAGCATGGAACTGAGTCAGAATCATGAGGTTGGAAATTGACTTCTGGTCTTTTGTGGCTATGTATAAACTCACTTTGATCACTCTGCTTTTTTCCTTTATTCATTAAATAAATATTACTAGTTTAATATTTGTTAACAATTTTTTTGTAAATGCCAGGATAATTTTTTTTACATAAGTTATTAGCTAATTATTATGAACTGCTTACTAGTTACCATTTTAGAAAAATAAGGCAGCATTTTGTGTGATCAGAGCTATTTATTTTCAGTTTGATTTGTAGTTGGTTGCTAATGCATTAGAATAGGACTGTTTGTAAACTTTCCTGTCTTATGCAAGGTAAATTGATTTTTCTAGATATAGCAATAGAGGCATTCTTGTAAAAAGCAGTTGTTCTGGCCCTTTTCTGTTTCGTAGAGTTGTTAAAAGTACTTAAAATGTTTCTAGTTTTAAAAAAATGAGAATAAGGGAGTTATTTGCTCTATCCTCAAAGGGATCCATGATTCTTGGAATTGAAAAAAAACTCCTGAAGCCTGGAGAGAGGCAGCCAGAGCTGTGGATGTGGACTTCATATGAACTGTGGGTCAGAGCCAGGACAGGGTTGGGAGTAGTGAAAACACCCTTAATCTTGCCTGCAATTTTAAAGGCTGAATTTTAGTTTTTGATTCATTAGCCTTAGTTCCCTAAATATTATATTGAAAGATATGGGTATTTGGTGTGTGTGTTTTGGTAGAAATAGGATTAGGGCCCTTCTCTGCCTCATGCAGTAATCAATAGCTACCACTAATGTTAAGTGGAAAACTTAAATTTATTTAACAATTGGAATTTGACAATAAAAATAAAAGAGAAATATCAGAGAGACCAAGTTTCCTTTATGATTTCCAATAGTAGATGTAAGATAACCACATTTCCCCATTCCAGTGGATTCTCCATTCCTCCAAAGGTTATCAAACATTCAAATTACCAGATGCCATTCTTTATTTGGACCTGAAGACCCTAATATTTGCTCCACAAAATGACTCCTTACCTTTAGTAACATGAAACTCAAGGTCATAGTTATTTCCTCTTTCTGCCATGAATATCATCAACACTATTAGGTCTGTAGTGGGGCTAGTCTGAAGATGTCATGCGAATGAAAAATATTAGTTTTAGTTTATTATTATCAAAGGAGTTGTAGAGAACTTTGAAAAACACATGGAAGAAATTAGACATCCTAATACTAATAGATAAATCATTAATGCATTTTCAGTTTTTTTCTATGTACTATAAAATTAGCTTTCAATTAAATTAATAATGATTTGAGGGAGGGAGGACCTTCTGAATCTCAGATCATGGTTAAAATTATAGGCAAGTCATCATCTAAGGTGGCTTGTAGTAGGGCACTGGGATCTTCGCTGGCCTAGGTAATTAGGCAGTGGTGTTAGTACTGATAGGAATCCCCTGGAGAGATTAGGGTCATAGCTTTGTGGCTGGATTGCTGTTTGGGCAGAGGAGGAGGTCAAGGATTGGACTCTCGATTTTCCCATCCCTTGGTTGAACCAGAAGAGCCTGTGGGTTTGGTCAAGATAGGCATTTGATCAGTTGTGGCCAAATTGTAAAGCCCCTAAGGTAAACATGTGTCTCAATCCCTGCCACATCACAGTCAATATTAATCTAAACACCAGATACTCTCCCAGCAATCGAGAGTTCATACACAATGTACAGTTCTGTATCCTTTCTGTATGAAAGAATTTTTTATTATGATTTCAGTATAATGGTAGTGAATCATCTTGAAATTGGAAGAATGGTTCAGGCTGATATGGCTTTCCTAATCAGGAAACCTGATAGGTTTTGCTTGAAACACTTGAAAGAGGCAGGAGCTAGAAAGATTGGTAGTGGATTCATATGTGGGATAAATAAGCCCGATTTATTTATTTTTGATTTTTATGAAAGGTTATTGGAGCCAAACTGACGACACATGCCGGGGAGCAAGATCTCAAATGCTCCTAGCCCAAATAACTTAACAATCCAGAAGTGGACTGACATTCTGTTAGTTACACAAAGGGACTGTGTTAGGAAATTTGCCTTATGTGATTTTCCGTTTATAGGCTGTTTTACTTCACATGATATATTCACAGTGTGTATTAAGTCTAATAGAAGTTTCTTATTTAAAATTAGGACTCTGAGATTGGATCTTTGGAAGAATCTCGACTACTTGTTTCATTATAGAAATGTCCAGTTATAATACTAATTTATTCTTGTAACAATTGTTAAAAATGAAAGTTTTTACATGTTAACTAGTATATTTTTTTTCCAGTTTCTCTTCAGCAACGGGTAGCTGAATTGGAAAAAATTAATGCAGAATTTTTACGTGCACAGCAGCAGCTTGAACAAGAATTTAATCAAAAGAGAGCAAAATTTAAAGAGTTATATTTGGCTAAAGAGGGTAAGTTTATAAGTTTAACCCTAACCCCATACTAAGACTGCCTTAAAATGTCAGGTTTCTTGGTAATACAATGTTGTCATTGAATAAACCTTGATTTTTTTGTACTTGTATAACAAAAGTATATTTAGTGGCAAGGATTAAAAATGGAATGGAAAAACAAGGTGAAAAATGCATTCAGGTTTTTACTTGTCTTTTAACCTTAATGATGATATTTAATATAGTGGACTACATAGTTCTAAGACACAGGACTTTCGGTGCTCTGAACACTTGAGAGATAGCCCTAGACAAACCAGGACTGTTGGCATTCTAATAATAGCTTTAGCCATGTTATATTAAAACTGTTAGTTCATGGAATTTATCCCAACAGTTGTTCAGTTATTTATTAACTAGGGGCCTGGTGCACAAAAATTTGTGCACTTGGTGGGGGGGGGGGGGGGGGGTCCTTCAGCCCGGCCTGTGCCCTCTCGAAGTCTGGGACCCCTCTGGGGATGTCCACCTGCTGGTGTGCCTGGTCAGCCTGGGTGAGGGGCCGATGTCTGTTTGCAGGCTGGCCAAGCTCCCCAGTGGGGACCCTCACCCCATGGGGGTGTGGCAAGCCTGGGTGACAGGCTGAGGGCAGTTTTCAGACTGGCCACAGCCCTTTCAGGATTCAGGTCCCTACTGGGGTGCCTGGCCAGCCTGGGAGAGGGGCTGAGGGCCATTTTCAGGCCGCCCACAGCTCCCATTGACCCTTGGGGCCATCCGCCTGGGAAGCCATCGGGTGGCCGGGGCACACGCGGGGAGCCCGGGAGGCCCCTGTGTGTGCCCCAAATGATCGATTTCAGGCTGCAGCCTCTTCCCGCCCTGCTCCTCCCGCCCACGGCTTCAACCACTGGCTTGCTTGCTCTTCCCATCCAGCGCTTGGGCTGGACCCTGTGAGCGGCTTCTCCCGGGCTGTGGCCTCCGCCATCTTGGCTAGGCTAATTTGCATATATTCACTCTGATTGGCTGGTGGGTGTGGCTTACCCGTCCCAAAGAGACAGTTAATTTTAATATTACGCTTTTATTAGTTTAGATAAATATTTAATACCTACTATGAGGCAGGATTGTCAGATGCTTGGTATACAGAAGGAGCAGGAGTCACATGGTTCTTTAACTCATAGAACTTGAATGCCAGTGAGGAAATAGATATTAACTAATATTGTGAGTTGTTTTAAAAAGGGCAGATAAATGAGAGCATATCATGAGGTACTGACCTAGGAAAATATGGATAGGTTTTTCACAGCCTTCTAGACCAGTGAATCTCAAACTTTAATGTGGACAAAAGTCACCTAGAGAGCTTGTTTAAATACCTGGTATGTTGGGATGGAGCCTGAGAATTTGCATTTCTAATAAGCTCATAGGTGACTGCAGTATTGCTAGTCCAAGGACATAGTTTGAGAACCTCTGCTCTAGACTAGTAATCATCCAACTTTTAAATTTACTTAGAATTTACATCATTCACATATTTTAAAATTTTATCATGTCAGTACTGACAATTTAAGTTAAAACTTCATGCATTTAAACATATCAAGTGGAATCAATCAGTGATTTAATACCTATTGCCATCCTATGTAATAAAAGAGTAATATGCAAATCAACCAAACAGCTGAACAGTGGAACACGACCATCCCAGACCATCCTATGACACTCGTGCCAGACTAGCCAAGGTGGATGCAATGCGATTGGTTGGAGGCCCAGCCATCGACCCATGATCACCCTGCAGAGGGAGGCCCAGGCCACCAACCAGCCGGCTGCTGTGGGTGGGCGGGGTCTCCTTCTGTGAGGGAAGCCCGGGTCTGGCAGCCAGAGGAAGTAAGCCTACTCTTGCATGAATTTAGTGCAGCAGACCTCTAGTGGATACATAAATAAGTGGAGAAACAAATCATTGTTTCTCTCCCTCCCTCTCTAAAATCAGTAAATTAAAATAAAATGAAAAATTTGATCAAATTTCTCTATAACAAAAATAGTATGTAAATTTCTTCTGTATTGAGTTATTAATAGTTATTAAAAGTACACATGCCACCCTAGCTGGTTTGGCTCACTGGATAGAGCTTCAGCCTGTGGACTCAAGGCTCCCAAGTTCGATTCCGGTCAAGGGCATGTACCTTGGTTGCAGGCACATCCCTGGTTGGGGTGTGTAGGAGGCAGCTGATTGATGCTTCTCTCTCATTGATGTTTCTAACTCTCTATCCCTTTCCTTTCCTCTCTGTAAAAAATCAATAAAATATATATTTTTTAAAGTACACATGCCATAAATATTTTACACATTTAAAAAAAGAATTATTTTTTTAAAAATATATTTTATTGATTTTTTACAGAGAGGAAGAGAGAGGGATAGAGAATTAGAAACATTGATGAGAGAGAAACAACGATCAGCTGCCTCTTGCACACCCCGTAGTGGGGATGTGCCCGCAACCAAGGTACATGCCTTTGACTGGAATTGAACCTGGGACCTTTCAGTCCACAGGCCGAAGCTCTATCCACTGAGCCAAACCAGTCAGGGCGAATTATTTTTTTTGATTAATACTTTTTTAAATTATTTTTTAAAATTATTGACTAGCCAGTGTGGCTCAGTGTTTGAGCATTGACCTATGAACTAGAAAGTCATGGCACATGCCCAGGTTTAGGCCTCAATCAGTTAGGAGGTGTGCAGGAGACAGCCAATCAGTGATTCTCATTATTGATGTCTGTCTCTCTCTCCCTCCCTCCCTCCCTCCCTCCCTCCCTCCATCTCCCTTTCTGAAATCAATCCTGTCTAATAAAAGAATAATATGCAAATTAGGTGTCACTCCATCACAAAGATGGCTGCCCCCATGGCCACAAGATGGCAGTGCCCAGGCAGACTCAGCTGCACCACTGAAGTGGTCAAGCCTGTTAAACAGGGAGGTAGCAGTGGAGGCAGGGGGCCTGAGGGGCGGAACAGGTGATCAGAGGGGGCTGGGGGTCCCCTGCCCAGGCCAGAGGCCTTCGCCAGAGGCCTCAGGCATGGGCAAGGGTGGACCTGGTGATTGGAGGGGACAGGGGCAGAGTTGTTGATCTGAGGGGTAGGAGGGTTCCCTATCCAGGCATAAGGCCTGGGCCAGAGGCCTCAGGCCTTGGCAGGGGCAAGGCTTGGCAGGGGCAAGGCTGGAGATCGCAGGGGCCTGGGCTCTGCAGAGCCAGCGATCGGATGGGACAGGAGCAGAGCCGGTGATCTCAGGGCCTGGGGGTCTCCTGCCCAGGCCTGTAGCCTTGGCTAGAGGCTGCGGTGGGGCAGAGGTGGAGCTGGCGATCAGAGGGGCAAGGGCGGAGCCTGCGATCTCGGGTCTGGGCACCGGTGGAACTGGCAAAGCAGGGGTCTGGGCCTGCAGCCTTGGCCAGAGGCTGCCAGTGGGGCAGAGCCGGCGATGGCAGGGGCCAGGATCAGAGCCAGTGATCGCAGAGGTCTGGGCTCTGTGAAGCCAGCGATCGGAGAGGCTTGGGGATCTTCTGCCCAGGTCTGCAGCCTCAGGTAGAGACTGCAGGCCTGGGCAGGGTCGGAGCCGGTGATTTCAGGGGTCTGGAGGTCCCCTGCCCAGGCCTGCATCCTCGGCCAGAGGTTACAGGCCTGGGCAGGGGTGGAGCCAGTGATCGGAGTGAACTACAGAGGAAACACCTTTTCTTACTGCTCATTGGCTAAGCTCCCTGTATGCCGCTGGTAATATTCTTAGTAACTTGGGTAATAAGAATCCAAAAAGGTGATCTAGGGTTTTTCTACCACACTCCTGGAGAAAAAAATGAAGGTCCACTGCTGGAGGGCTAAGAAATGTCATATCCTGCCCTAGCCAGTTTGGCTCAGTGCATAATGCCTCAGCCTGCAGACTGTAGGGTCTGGGCTCAATTGTGACCAAGGGCATGTACCTAGGTTGCAAGCTCCTCCCTGGCCGGGGCCCAGATCAGGGCATATGCAGGAGGCAACCAATCAAAGTGTTCCTCTCACTTTGTTGTTTCTCTCTGTTTTTCCCTTCTCTTCCACATTCTCTAAAAATCATGGAAACATATCCTCAGGTGAGGATAATAAAGAAAGAAAGAAATGTCATATCCTATGAAAGACACATCTTGAAAATGCCTGAAGAATAAGGTGACCAGACGTCCCACTTTTGGCGGGACAGTCCCGATTTTTAACAATTTGTCCCTCGTCCCGTGGCGTTTTAAAAAAAGTCCTGATTTTTGGAAAGAGACATATGTACTACTGTTTGTAATATTTTAAGTAATAATAATAAAAAAAAGAATCCCCCCCGGTCATTGGTGTCCTGCTTTACCAATGTTAAAATCTAGTCACCTTACTAAAGAAAGTTGTCATTTTTTCATGGTGAAGGGACTGGAGTCCATGTTGATGAAAATACCTTGGTGACTGGCAGTGGCTGCAGCAGTAGGGTGATGGGGCTGGTGGCTTCCCCTGATTACCCTGGTCGCATCCCACAAAGGGAGGCCAGACTGCAGGTTAAGCCCGCTCCCCAAGGGGAGCTGGGAGCAGGCCTAAGCCATCAGTAGGATACCCCCTGATGGCTCCCAATATGTCAGAGGGGGCAGGCTGGGCTGAGGGAACCCCCCACCCCCTGTGCATGAATTTCGTGCACTGGGCCCCTAGTAAAAATATATTTAAAAAGTTACTAAAATGTAAAAATTAGTCCTGGCTGGTGTAGCTTAGTTTGTTGGAGCATCATCCAGTGCACCTGAAGATTGTGGGTTAATTCCTGGTCAGGGCGGGTGCCAGGCAACTGGTTGATGTTTCTATCTCACATCAATGTTTCTCTCTCTCTCTTTTTATCTTCTTCCTTCACATACACACACACACGCAAAAAAAAAAAAAGTCAAAAAAGTTTAAGTTGTAAAATTTATTGGAAATGCAGCTCTTATGAAATATATTGGATCTCCCTCCTAATTAGGTCATTAACTTCTGGATGAATATTATTCTAGAAAAAAAATAAGATTTTGGGTTTTTGTTTGTTTTAGATATAAGTGCTGAGAACCTTTGGTCTCATAAATAGAAGTTTTTTTTTAAATAGCAATTATTATTTCATTCATTTAATTTTCTGAATCATATGTTAAATCACAAAGTGTTCTAGCTTCAAAAATATTTTTATTTTATTGGTTGGCAACTCAATTAAGTCTTCCTTCAGTTTTGTTGAAAGCAGAGTTTATCACCTGACCTGCCAAAAGATGTGTTAGTTATTAGTCATTCACTTTTTTAGTACTGACATTAGTATTTTAAATTGTTTCTCTGGTTTGGTATCACAGAGTTTTTATGCAACATGACAGTGAACCATAGTAAAATTCAGGATGGATAAAAAGCTTTCTTTTGTTAAGTGGGAGAAAGGTGTTAAGAAAATGGTAGTGGGCAAGGAGGATCTACATTTACCCCTCTGTTTTAAGAAAGAATATTTATGAAATTTGAGGATCTAAAAGTGGATTCCTTTAAAACATCATGTGTCTGAATCCCCTGGAAAATCTTTGTATATCCCCAGGGGTACATGGGCACTTTGAAAACTACTGCCCTAAAGTGATGGAATTCAGACTACAGATTGTAAGCTATTGATGGGTAACAAAATTGAGGGGGTGTGACCAGCAGTTTTTAAAAATAAGAATAAAATGGAAAATAAAAGAGCACATTATATTTGATGAGGTTAAGTGAGTATGGTTACACAAAATTTTTTGTTTTAGTTACATATATATGTGTGGGGATAGAGTTGTGATATAGAATATATTTCTTGCTATGAGTTGTGATCAAAGAAGTTTGAAAGCCACTGTTCTCAGGCTTCACAGAATTCAGGCCTGGCTTGGAAGTGCTTACTGACTCTAGTATGGGATGGGGATTTTATTTTTCTCCTGGCTCACAGGAGGGCTGTTGCTGATTTATTTTGTTCCTTCATAGGCTAATAAGGAGGTGGGAAAGCTGGTATTCCTGTTTAGGCATGCTGGCAATCTGTAAGATACTGTGGAGGTTGGGATGAATGAGATATGGTTTTTATCTTTCAGAAGGTATAGTCTAATACATTTTGCACAGTGTCATCGTTTGAATATATATTAAATGTCATGAGAAATAAATTCTGTCCAATTCTTCATGTTCATTTGAATTTGTTAACCTTTCCCTTTTAAAATTTGTTTTAACTTTGAATTGATGAGACACCACTTTAAACTCTGTGCAATAGTATGTTCTTGTTAGGATAACCTGCAATATCTTTAATGTGTATGTATATATAAGGTTATGGCAGTATTTCCTCTGATGACCAATTCAGATTCACTATGATACTGGCTATTGACATCTTATTTTTCCTTCACCTCTCACACCCGTAATTCTATAGCTTGTTCCGGATTCAAGTTAACCTTGTTCAGAGCTTGTTCATTTGTTTTCTCTTTTTTTCTCTCATTAAGTAAAAGTGTTAGGATTTCCCTTTTGTTATTTTTTTCTTCGAAATTATAAAATTGACTTTTCTATAAAATTCTGGAGAAATGAAAATGATCAAGAACCTCTCATTTCTGAAATGCATTATCAATTACTGTTCTAAACCACTTGTATGTGTGTTCATTCAAAAAACATGCTTGGTGTGTTAAAGTTGTTTTGAATACACCTAGACCCAATAAATCTGTATATGTACTATTGTATTTTTACTATTTGAAGTTTCCAATGAACTTAAGCTGGCCAATAAAGAACAGTTGAGGTAACTTTTTACGAAAGTTCAAAAGGAATAATATGAAACTTTTTGAGAGCTTTGGTCTAGTTTCTAAAGAAAATGCATAGTATGTAAAAGGTAAATGTTGATTTAGTTTTTGTCTTGGCTGTTTCCCTTTATTAGACTAAAAATAAAATTTAAAGATGCCTTCTAAAGCAGCACTTATATTATTACCTACTAGAGGCCTGGTGCACGGAAATTGTGCATGGGGGTGGGGGAAGCCTGGCTTGCACCCTCTCCAATGTGGGACCCCTTGGACATCCCTCTCGCAATCCAGGACCGCTGGCTTCTAACTGCTCACCTGCCTGATTGCCCCTAACCCCTCTGCCTGCCTGCCTGATCACTCCTATCTGCCCTCCCTTGCTGGCCTAATCACCCTAACCTCTCTATCTGCTTGCCTGCCTGCCTGATCGCTCCTAACTGCCCTCCCCTGCCAACCTGATCACCCCTAATGACCTCTGCCTTGGCCCACGCTACTGTGGCTTTGTCTGGAAGGAGACCAGATGACCAGAAGATGACTGGTCAACCCGGTCTAATTAGCATATTACCCTTTTATTAGTATAGAAGATTATTAGTATAGATACTGTGAAGTGTAAACCTAGTCTTTTATAATTGTCACAGGAGATAACAGTATAAGCTATTGTTTTGATGTATTCAGCAGTCTTTGTCTGTTTTATCTTTCAGCAAACCAGGTCAAGGTAACCCCAGAAGTCCAAACACTGGTATTTTTTTTCCAATAGAAACAGCTATTGCTTTGGTGCTTTCCCTTATTTAGAGAAGAGCTGAAATATAAGTGCAAATGGTAATGAGGAAGGCTAAGAAGAGAATACCTTTTGAATTCTGTTACTGCCTGTTCCTACCTTAGTACCCATTTTCCCAGTGACTTCAACGGGAATTGTTATAAATATTTTAGAAAGTTTTGTTACTTTTTCATTAAACTGGGATAAAAGTGTGTAGCTTTTGAAAAAAATATTTGATTTAGCTTTTCCCTTTAACCAACTTCAATGCAAAGCTTTGGCACTGCAGCAGTGTTTATGTTTTGGAAATCTCAGATTGGGCAATGAGTAAGAGCCTATTGTATGAGATAGCAAACAAGTGACCATAGAATTCTCAGTGTGAAGGATAATAGTAGATATAGAACTCACGTTATCACCAGAAGACAGTGAAATTTTTAGTGTGTTTCAAAAGGATTTTTGTACATGCTCATAATTTATATAAAGCTCTGATGCTGACTGATTAAAGTTTCAATAGTTAAAAGCTAGGTTTATGTAAATATTTGTGATTCAGATGCCATAAGCTTGCATATTCTTTAAAGTATTTTAATATTAAAAATATATATTAAATGTTAAAAACCATTAGAAATCTTGTTAACACAAATAAATTGAAATAAGGTAAATAGATGGTTTAAACTGTAGACAAGATTTTAGTAAATTAGAAAACAGTATCAAGGAGTACTCTATCTCAGTGAGACAGAAATATCGAAGAGCAATTGAAATAGAGGATGAATTGAATTTCGAGCACATATCTTAAAGAAGTTCCCAGAGCAGAGAATTAAGGGAGTTGTAGAGAATATTTGAGGAGATAATCACTGAGATTTTTTTTTAAGCATTAAGCAAAAAAGTGAATCCTCAACATAAGTACTGAGCAGGGAAAATAACAGTAAATTCAAACTGTGACACATTTTAAACTATAGATCGTCAAGAATGAAAGTGTGAAATTTACCAGAGAGGAAGCAATTTGCTAGCAGAGAGACCACACAAACAAAATAGACACCAGGAGACAATGAAATAAGATTTTCAAAGTGTAAAGAAAAAATAATTGTCAATCTAAAATTTTATATGCAGCAGAGTTGTTCAAGAGTGAGAGCAAAATAGGTATTTCAGGCATAGAAAAACTGGAGCATATATTACCCACATGAATCACCAAAAGAACTATTAAAGATAACATTTACATGAAAAAAAATAAACATAGACTGAATGTATAGGACATAAGAAAAAACACTAATCATAGAAACTGATAAATCTGACTATCTGACTATAAAAAACAACCAAAATATTTCCTGTTTCTTTCTTTTTCTTTTTTTTTTTTAGAAGAAAGTAAAGCAAATGAGGCAATAATAACAGATTGGGGCTTAATGACAAAAAACATTAAAGGCATATAGAAAGTTCTTATAATGAAAAATTATCTACCAAGAAAATGTAACAATTCTGAACTTTTATGTACCTTTCAAAATAGCTGTGATACATCATGTAAAACAAAAGGTGGTAGAACTAAGGATAAATTGATAAATGTACACATAGACATTTAGCATTATAGCAGTTGCTTGATCAAATAATATAATAGGTAAAGATAAAATAGCTTTGAGCAACAGAATTTTAAAAAGCTTGATCTCTGATGAGAAATTCTATACCCAAGAAACCAAAAATGTCTTTTTAAATAAAACAGTAGTTATTCTGTATCTACAATTTCACTTTCCACAGTTTCAGTTACCTGAAGTCAACTGCGGTCCAGAAATACTAGATAGAAAATTCCAGAAATAAAAAATGGATGTTTTAAATTGTATACTGTTTTGTGTGGTGTGATGAAATTTTGCACTATACTACTCCATCCCTCCCAGGATGTAATTCATCCCTTTGCCCAATATGTCCATGCTATATGTGCTACTTGCCTATTAGTTACTTAGTAGCCATCTTGGTTATCAATGTCAAGGTATCACAATGCTTATGTTCAAGTAACCCATATTTGACTTAATAATGGCCCCAATATGCAAGAATAGTGATGCTGGCAGTTCAGATATGCCAAAGAGAAGCCATAAAGTGCTTCCTTTAAGTGAAAAGTGCGTACTAGTATGTATAGGACAAAACAGTGTATATATAGGGTTTGGTACTATCTATGGTTTCAGTCATGCACTGTGGATCTTAGAATGTATCTCCTGCAGTTAAGGCTGACTACTATATATTCATCTCAAAGGAAGACTCAGCATATTTTATTTTATTTTTATTTTATTGATTTTAGTGAGAGAGGAATGGAGAGGGAGAGAGAAAAACATTGATGAGAGAGGGACATCATAGAGCAGCTGCCTCATGTACACCCCCTACTAGGCATGGAGCCTGCAACCCAGGCATGTGCCCTGACTGGGAATTGAACCAGTGACCTCTTGGTACATGGGTTGAAGCTCCCTCCCTTCCTTCCTTCCCACTCTATCTAAAAGCAATGGAAAAATATCCCTGGGTGAGGATTAGCCAAAAAAATCCCAAACGGTTAAGGTGCTAGATTTTATCTGTATTTTTATAATGTAGTCCTTTTAGAGATACATACTGAAATGTGTAAATCATAAGTTTGAGAGTTTCATATCGAGCATGGTAATGTGAGGCTCTCCATAGGCCCACTTCCAGGAAAACCAGTGAAAATTATTTTTTAAAACATCCATTTGAAGTCTTTGGAAGTGTCCTACAGCATATAACAAATGAAACATTTCTTTAGGAAAATATGCTAAATCTTGGTAGAAAACAGAGAGACTGGCATTTGATCCATGAACCACTCCCTCCCTCAACTGCTCCCAGCTTGGTGTGTTGGGAACTATTTCAGGGAGATGATGGCAGGAACACAGATTTCTCTTTCCCTGGTTAACAGTTGAAGGCTCCAGAATTACCCTCCCTCTGCTTCTCCCCCAGGTAAAGTTTAAGTTGAGTGTGGCTAGGAGGTCCTTTTTCCATCAGCCCTTATTCTACTAGGATGGAGGCTCTACTTTGGGTGTGGTGTAATCACAATTGCCCTGGCTTGTTTGTAGGGTGGAGGTTCCATGCTGGCAGAAGCAAGCCCGGAAGACCAGAGGTTGCCACTCCACCTCTCCAACTTAAGTGCCCCATTGTTAGAGCAGATATGTCACTCAGAAGAGAACCGGCATTTAAGTGGGGGTTTACAAATAGATGTAGTTAGGGAAAGAGACACTCAAAAGGGATCCCTATAAAAACTGCCATCCTAGAGTGACTGCATGTGCCCAAGGCTGTACCTTTTGAGGAGCAACATCAGAGGCTACAAACTGAGAGGGGGAAAGTAGATTTTACTAAAATAGCCTAGAAAAATAAGTAGCAGACAACAATAACAAGCCAGGAAATGGGTAGTGATGAACCAGTACTAGAGTTGCAACAATATAATCAAAAATCTTATTTTCGTAAACATATTTAGTAGATATGAAATAAATAGGAAACTGATGTATACAGAGGGAAAAAAGCATGCAGTGCCTGTGAGGGTGACCTGATTTAACAGGTAAAGACTTCAAGGAGTCATAAGTATGTTTAATGAACTGAAGAAATCCATCCTGAAGTAAAGAGTGACAGTGTTTCCTCAAATAGAGAATGTCAATAAAGAGAAATTGTAACAAAGAATCAAATGGAAATTCTGGAGTTGAAAAGTCTAATAATAAAGTAAAAAAATTCACTGTAGGGGTTCAACAGATTTGAGCTAGCAGAAGAAAGAATTGGTTAACTGGAAGATTAGGTCATTGAAGATTATTTGGTCCAAAGAACAGGAAGAAAATAGGAAAATAAACAGAGCCTCATAGAAGTGTGGGATATTGTTACGTGTGCTAACATAGATGTAATGGGAATGCCAGAATGAGAGGTAAGAAAAGTATAGAAAAAATATTTGAAGAGATAAATGGCTAAAAATTTCCCAAATTTGATGAAAAGCAATAACTTAGGCATTTAAGAAATAATTGAACTTAGGAAGCTTTTGTATGTGCAAAGAGATCCACGTACAGACACATTATAATAAAAATGTTGAAACCCAAAGATGAAAGTATAAAAGGAGCCGGAAAAAAACTTTTTAAGGGAACCTCAATAAGATGAACAGGTGATGCCTTAGCCTGTTTGCCTCAGTGGAGAGATCATTGGCCTGCGGACCAAAGGGTCTGGATTGGATTCTGGTCAAGGGCACATACCTCTCTTGTAGGATCCTCCCCAGCCTGGGCCTTGGTCAGGGGTGTGCAGGAGGCAACCAACTGATATGTTTCTCTCACATCAATATTTTTCTCTGTCTTTGCCTCTCTCTTCCACTCTCTCTAAAAATCAATGGAAAAATATTCTCGGGTGAGGATTAAAAAAAAAGTTGCAGGGATAATTAACATGAGGAGGTGTTAAGTACATAAACTTTAACCTTGACAAAATTGTAGTTCTCAGAAATGAATAAAGTACTTCAGAAATAATGCCTTTTATTTCACATCTTATGAAACAATTTAACCCTTAGAACATAAAGTAGTTACAAATATTTTTGTGGTTTCATGTGTTTATGCCTTTATTAAGTTTTTTTTCGAGTCATTCCTGGTCACACACCTACCATAATTTTTTAGGTATCTGTTTTTCTTTCTATTTTTTTTTCAATTAGCAATAATCATGCCTGGGATAAACCTCATTGGCTATGATACTGCCACTGCTCAAACTATTTCTTTTTTAAATAAATTGATTTTAGAGAGGGAGGAAGGGAGAGAGAAAGAGAAAGAGAAACAATTGGTATGAGAGGTACATCAATCAGTTGCCTCCCCTGCGTTCCCTGATGGGATGAAACTGCAACCTAGGTTTGTGCCCTGACTAGGAATCCAAACCACGACCTTCCAGTGCATAGGATGACACTAACCAACTGAGCCACACCAGCCAGGGCTAGATACCCGTTTTTCCTTCAAGATACTTTAGGTGATTACTTTCTGCAATAATGTTATAATTGTGTTTGGCTAGTGTTTCGAAATATTTTAATAGTGGGAACAAAGTGATGTGAAACTGATGTTAAGAGAATAAAGGTTTTTTAAATTACTTTACTTAAAATTAGCATGACTAGGTTCCCCCAACCCCCATTATTTAGAATCAGATTGCTAATTCTTCTGATTGTTTGATAATCATGAATATCTTCACTTTTAAAAGTTCTTTAGTTGATAATATCTATTTGATTTTCAAGTACAGTGCTGATAACTTTATACAGAAGAGTGTTGCCTATCCTGGCTTAAAGGCTTGTGAGTCCCTTAAAGTCATACAGCTGTTAGCAGTAGAGTTAGATCTTAAATCAAATTGTCTTTATGGCTATTTGGCTTAGTTAGTGTGCTCTGTAAAGGAATTGATGGTTTTAAAAAAATGAACTTTTTTTTGCATAAATGTCTCATAACTTTTAGATGTCAATAGATCAGAAAAAGAAGTTGGCTGGGGAAAGTTTTGTTAGAGAAGATAGAGTTAATATCCAGTATATATAAAATTCTCTTTGAAATTAGAAGAAAAATAATTTATTAGAAACATAGTAAAAGATATCACCAAAGAGGAAATACTGTCATTAGTAATTGTATAAAAAGATACTTAACCTCTCAATAGAGAAATATACATTAAAACTCCTACCGTGTTCTACCTGTGATGTTGGCAAGAATTTTAGAAAATGGAAAATAGTGGTTATTGGTAAGGGAATGGGAAAAAGAAACACCCCTATATACTGTTGGTAGGTTCCTCTTTTTTGGAAGACAGTTTAGCCAAACATGTCTTACCTAGGCTTAAATCATGTAGTAGGCACGTCAGATCAACTTAATATTTAAGAGAGTAGGGGCCCAGTGCACGAATTCGTGCACCTTGAAAGGAACTGTGGGAAACGATGCGGTGGGCACAGGGGTGAGTCTTGGCCCATCTCTGCGCCCCTACCCAGCCCCTCCCGCTGCGGCCCTGGTCCCCTGTCTGCTGGCAGCCCTGCTCCTGCTGCTCCCACGCACTGATGGCACCAGCTTCTTTTGTACCCACTGACGGTGTGGAACAATTGGGGCCAGCGCTGTCAGCAAGTGCAAGCAGGGCTGGTGCTGGCAGTGGGTGCAAGTGGCAGCTGCTGCCTAGATCACCCCTCAGAAGCAGTGGGAGGTGGAGAAGCCCTCAGGAGTGATCGAGGCCAGCAGTCGCCACTCGTACCCACTGACAGTGCAGAGTGATTGGGGCTGGCAGCTGGTGTGAGTGGGGCCAGCGCCAGCAGCACAGGTGCAAGCACCAGGCAGAACTGCAGTGCATGGGAGCAAAGAATTTTCAGTAACCACCAGAAGCTCACCCCAATGACAGCGACCGGTGCCCCGCCTTGGTTGGGCGCCCCCGCTCTCCTCCACCATCATGCCATGGCTGACACCCGCCATGTTCCATACTCTGCCGCCTGTGGCCAATGCCCGCCATGTTCCGCACATGCCCCTGCATGCATGCCCGCTGGTGGTGGTTCGGTTGTTCTGCCATTCTATCTATTTGCGTATTAGAGTTTTATATAGATAGATGGTTAGGGAGTGCTGGTAAATTCATTACTATTTTAAAAACTTGGATCTAGTAAATGTCATGCTTTCTATCATAAACCATTTCTTGAATGTCTACTTGTGCAAGGTACTGTACTAGTAAGCATTTTCAATAAATTGTTTTATCATTAAAACAATCTTCTGAGGTGGGAGTTTGTAAGATATGGAATGGAGGCCATAGAGATTAAATAAGATCATTTAGCCCTAAAACTATGGCCTGAATCTTTATCTGGTTACATTGTTAATAATTGGTTTTTGATATCCAGCATACCGTAAATCTTTATTAAAATGATAAAATGATTTTATTTTGTAATGTTCAATTTCATTTTTCAATTTAATGCTTAACTTGTTCATTACGATGTTAACATAAATTTAAGTGCTTTGTTTCTTCATTGCAGTGACAGTCTGGTAAAAGTGAGCCCCTCCATAATGGAAAGTGTTTTACTTTTCTTCCAGAGGATCTGAAGAGACAAAATGCAGTGTTACAAGCTGCACAAGATGATTTGGGACACCTTCGAACACAGTTGTGGGAAGCCCAAGCAGAGATGGAGAATATCAAAGCCATTGCCACAGTCTCTGAGAATACCAAACAAGAAGCTATAGATGAAGTAAAAAGACAGTGGAGAGAAGAAGTTGCTTCACTGCAGGCTGTTATGAAAGGTAAAGGCAATGGTTGATCTGTTTTATGTTTTTCTAAGATACCTGATTCTGGTGATTGAGAACATTTTCAGAGTTTCAGTTGTAGCTGTATGTTTTACTGTCTTCAAGATGTACTGTTATTTTCAAAATGAAAGACAAGCCAATTATATGTATATGGCTCTATGATCTATGTACATATATATTATTTTTATCCAAAGATAAGTTGATTTTAGAGAAGAAGAGAGAGACACAGAGAGAGAAACATAGATGTGAGGGAGAAACATCGATTCCGTACCTGCCCTGACTGGGGATTAAACCTGCAACCTGAGTATGTGCCCTAACTGGGAATCAAACCTGTGACTCTTCGATGCATGAGATGACACTCCAACAAACTGAGCCATACCGGCATAAGTAGCAAGAGAGAAAAAGATGGCGGCTGGTAGGATGGAGGTGAGGAGAGAATGTGAGTGAGGAAGGGGATGAAAGGAGAGGGTGTGGATGTGTGAGGTGTGTGTGTGTGTGAGTGAGTGAGTGAGTGAGTGAGTGACAGTTAAATCCGGCAGGAGCAGCAGGGGCTGGCAGACGAGGCTCTCTTGGACAGGGAGAGACTACCACTGCTACAGGTACTCCCCAGATGGAGCCCACACCATCTTGAAGGGGAGAGTGTCCTCTTCTAGGAACTCAACAGCACCACCACCCAGACAGGCCTTGCATACTGCCCTCAACCCGGCAGTCACTCCAGCCAAAATCCTGCTGCCCCACCTGCAGACCCGCAGATCCTGGGACCTCCAAAGGTGTACCTCTCCCACAGTAGTAAGTGCAACTTCCCTCCTCCCCAGTGGCAGACCTCCGGACACTCCATTCGTGCGTTTCCAACATTCGCGTGTTTTTAGCATGCAGACTTCCAGGGCACACCATTCCATAGGCAGCTTTTGGGAGCTACTGTGAGCGCCCCCTGGGTGTGATTTTGTACAGACACAGGCATGCTGCCCCACAGTAGAAATTCTGAATTTCCTCTTCCTGAATAACTGCCCATAGACAACCCAGCTGCACAACTTTGGTGCCAGGGCCCCTCAGAGTGTGTCAGAGCTCTGCTCCGGCAAAGGCACTGCCACAGTCCCACATTTCCAAGCAGCAGGGACCCTGAGCCCATCTATCCACAAGGTACTCTGGGGAGCTGCTGTGAGCCTTGGCTGGGTGTGATCTTGGATAAACAAGGATGCACTCCCCCAGCAGTAGAAATTCTGAATCCACTCATCTTAGACACCTGCCCACAGATGCCTTAATTATGCAGCTTCAGTACTGGGGTCCTTGTGTTGTAGTGTGCCACCACACTGGCAAAGGCACCACAGGTGCCCCCGTGAGCCGCCACTGGGAGCATGCACCTATTCACCACAGGTGCAGCAGCAAAAACTGAGTCTTCTCACCGCATAGCTGTAGAACTCGACACTACAGGCACGTGCTTTTCCAGCACGCAGACCTCCCAAGCTCACCCTTCCACAGGCAGCCTTTGGGCCCTTCTGTGAGTCCCTGCTGAGCACGCACTTAAACAAAAAGGGTGTACTGCTGGGCTATAGAAACGCTGAATTTTCTCTTCTGGGATACCTGCCCACAGCAACCACAATCTTGTGGCTTCAGTGTTATGCCCTTCAGAGTGTCAGTACACCCTGCTGGCAAACGCACTGGGGATGCCCTTATGAGCCACCACTGGGGGAGCATGTATCCAACCACTGAGGCAGCAGCAAAATCAGAATTGGCCCACCCCAAAACTACAGAACTCTGGACACCATGGTCACACCTTTCTAGAGTGTGGGCCTCTTGAGTCCCACCATCCCAACAGGCAGCTCCTGGATGCCACTGTGAATCCCCGCTAGGCATCCATGATTTAAACCAAGGGCTTAAGAAAGCAAAATTGGGACACCCCCTCCACAGCTGTTGACTTCTAGACACTGCAGTTGCGTCTTTCCAGCTCGCAAGCCTACATCTAGAGAACCAGATAGCTCAAGTAGGGAGCTACGCTAGATTACCAAGCCCAGGAGACTTGAGAGACCACACCGGTAGCACCTTCCCCTAGAGAACATGGGTGGCAAAGCAAACGGATCTACAATTAAAACATTATAGCAAAACATGGTAAGACTAAAAAAAGCAATCCCCAAAGGAAAGAAAAAGAGGAATCACCAGAAGGGGAGTTAAGTGAAATTGAGGCTAGTAACATATTAGAGAAAGAATTCAGAGTAATGGTTATAAGGGTGCTCAAACAGTTGGATGACAAATACACACAACTCAATGAGAATTATAAGGAGCTGAATGAGAATGTCACCAACATGGAAAGGAACCAAGAGGAAATGAAGAATGACATAACTGCAATAATGAACATAATGGAAGGCTTAAACAGTAGACAAGAAGAGGCTGAGGACCTCATCAGTGAATTGGAAGACAAGGTAAGAAAAAACACACAAACACAGCAGCAACTGGAAAGAAAATTTATAAAGCAAGAGGAGAGCCTAAGGGAGCTTTGGGACAACACAAAACAAAACAACATTCGCATAATAGGGGTACCAGAAGGAGAGGAAGAGAATCAGGGAATAGAAAACCTGTTTGAAGAAATAATAGCAGAACACTTCCCTGATATTGGCAAGGAAAAAACTACGCAAGTTCAAGAAGCACATAGAGTCCCAAGCAAGATGAACCCCAAAAGACCAGCACCAAGACACATCATAATTAACACATTTTTTGTGGGAAACGAGTAAAATCGGATCCACCAGGGAGACTATCAATGGACATGAGGAAACATATATTGAAACCTCTAGTTGGAACCGGCAAAAATAAAAATATTTTACGTCATTGTTGTGTGTGTGCCGCTCATAAACTATGCAGTGAAACGTACATGTGCAAGTTTTGTAATGTACCCCTGCACAAAGGAAAGTGTTTCGAACGCTACCACATAGTGAAGCACGCGATTTGGCGGGAAAATGCCCGATTACAAAGAGTTAAATTGGCAAACACCAATGACAAAGAAAGAACCTTGAAAGCTGCCAGAGAGAGACAGAAAGTTGCCTATAAGGAATCTCCTATTAGAATTCAACTGATTTCTCAACAGAAACACACCAGGCCAGAAGGGAATGGAATGAAATATACAAAGTGATATAAAGCAAGGTACTGAACCCAAGAACACTATACCCAGCAAGGCTATCATTCAAAATAGAAGGTGGAATCAGGAGCCTCACAGACAAAAAAGGGCTAAGAGAATTTATTACCACCAAGCCAGCAATGCAAGAAATGCTAAAGGGACTGCTATACAGAGATGAAACTAAGTCAAGAAGAAACGCAAACATTAAGAATAAAAATGATAAACAAGTACTTAATAACATTAAACATAAATGGATTAAATGCTCCAATCAAAAGACATAGGGTAGCTGAATGGATAAGAAAACATGAACCATATATTTGCTGTCTGCAAGAGACCCAACTCAGAACAAAGGATTCACACAGACTGAGAGTGAAGGGATAGAAAAAATTTTTTCAGGCAAATGGAAATGAGAAAAAAGCTGGAGTTGCAATACTTAATATCTGACAAAATAGACCTCAAAGTAAAGGCCGTAAGAAGAGATAAGGAAGACCACTACATAATACTAATGGGAGCAATTCAACAAGAAGATATAACTTTGGTAAACATATATGCATCCAGTACAGGAGCATCCAAATACATAAAACAACTTCTGGAAGATATCAAGGGAGAGATCAATAGCAATATAGTCATAGTAGAGAACTTTAATACTCTACTGACACCACTGGATAAATCCTCTAAACAAAAAATCAGCAAAGAAACAGGAATCCTAAATGACTCACTAGATCAGATGGATTTAATTGACATCTTCAGAATACTACACCCCAAAGCTACAGAGTATATGCATTTTTCTCCAGTGCACATGGGACATTTTCAAAGATAGGCCACATATTAGGACACAGGCAAAGTCTCTTCAAATTTAAGAGGATAGAAATCATAACAAGAATGAGATCACAGTGGCATAAACCTAGAAATCAACTACAATAAAAACAATGAAAAAAAATTAAACACTTGGAGGCTAAATAGCATGTCATTAAATAATGATTGGGTTACCAAAGAGATCAAAGAAGAAATAAAAAGCATTCTGGAAACAAATGACAATGAAAACACAACAATCTATTTGACACAATGAAAGCAGTCCTGAGAGGGAAGTTCATAGCTCTAAAGGCCTACCTGAAAAAAACCAGTAAAATTGGTAATTATCTAACCTTGCTACTTAAATAATTAGAAAGAGAGCAATAAGAAAAGCCCACAGTATTCAGAAGGAAGGAAATAATAAAGATTAGAGCAGAAATAAATGACATAGAGAACAAAAAGACAATACAAAAGATCAATGAAATCAAGACCTGGTTCTTTGAAAGAATAAACAAGATTGATGAACCTCTAGCCAGGCTCACCAAGAAGCAAAGAAAGAGGACCTAAATAAACAAAATCAGAAATGAAAGAGGCGACATCACAACAGACCCCACAGAAACACAAATGATTGTTAAAAAATACTATGGACAACTCTATTCCAACAAACTAGACAACCTGGAGGAAATGGACATATTACCAGAAAAATGTAACCTTCCAAAACTCAATCAGGAAGAATCTAAAAACCTGAATAGGCCGATAACTATGGAAGAAATTGAAGCAGTCATCAAAAAGCTTACAGCAAACGAAAGCTCGGGGCCAGACGGCTTCACAGGGGAATTTTACCAAACATTCAAGGAAGAACTAAAATCTAACCACCTCAGACTATTCCAAAAATTCAAGAGAAAGGAACACTTCCAACTCCTTCTATGAAGCCAGCATCACCCTAATACTAACCAGATAAAGACAACACAATGAAAGAATTACAGGCCAATATCCCTCATGAACATAGATGCTAAAATTCTCAATAAATTTCTAGCAAATTGGATCCACCATAACCAAGTAGGTTTTATCCCGGGGATGCAAGGATGTGACAATATCTGCAAATCAATAAACGTGATACATCACATAAACAAATTGAGAGATAAAAATCATATAGTCATATCAGTTGATGCAGAAAAAGCATTTGACAAAATCCAGCACACTTTTTTGGTAAAAACTCGCAGCAAAGTGGGAATAGAAGGATCATACCTCAGCATAATAAAAGCTATATATGACAAACCCACAGCCAACATCGTAATCAATGGGCAAAAGCTAAAACCATTTCTCCTAAGAACAGGAACAAGACAGGGATGCCCACTTTCACCACTCCTATTCGATATAGGAACTTGCCATTCCAATCAAGACAAGAAGAAGAAATAAAAGGCACCCAAATTGGAAAATAAGTAAAACTGTCCTTATTTTCAGATGACATGATACTGTACATAGAAATCCCTAAAGACTCCATCAAAAAATTATTGAATTTAATGAATTCGGCAATGTAGCAGGATACAAAGTTAATGCCAAGAAATCTATGGCATTTCTATACACCAATAGTGAACTTAGAGAAAGAGAAGCTAAAAAAGCAATCCCACTTACCATTGCACCAGAAAAAGATACATACGAATAAACTTAACTAAGGAGGTAAAAGACCTATACTGGAAAACTACAAGATGTTGAAAAGAGATAGAGGAAGACATAAGCAGATGGAAGAGCAAACTGTGTTCATGGTTTGGTAGAATCAACATCATTAAAATGTCCATACTACCCAAAGCAATCTAAGATTCAGTGCACTCCCCATTAAAATACCAACAGCATATTTCACAGATCTAGAAAGAACTCACCAAAAATTCATCTGTAATAAACAAACAAACCCGAATAGCTGCAGCAATCTTGAGAAAGAACAACAAAGTAGGAGGGATCTCAATACCAGATATCAAGATGTATTACAAAGCCACTGTCCTCAAAACTGTCTGGTACTGGCATGAGAACAAACATATAGATCAATAGAATAGAATAGAGAACCCAGAAATTGACCCAAACCACTATGCTCAACATTTGACAAAGGAGTCAAGAACATACAATGGAGTCAAGACAGTCTCTTCAGTAAGTGGTGCTGGGAAAATTTGTCAGACACATGCAAAAAAATGAAACTAGACCACCAACTTACACCATACACAAAAATAAACTCAAAATGGACAAAGGACTTAAACGTAAGAAGGGAAACCATAAAAATACTAGAGAAATCCAAAGGCAGCAAAATTTCAGATATTACCAAAGCAATTTCTTCACCGATACTACTCCTAGAGCAATGGAAACTAAAGGGAAAATAAACAAATGAGACTACATCAAAATAAAAAGCTTTTGCACAGCAAAAGAAACCATCAACAAAACAAGAAAACCCATTGCATGGGAGAACATACTTGCCAATGATATCTCTGTTAAGGGTTTAATCTCCAACATTTTCAGGGAACTCATACAGCTTAACAAAAGGAAGACAACCCAATAAAAAAATGGGCAAAGGACCTCAATAGATAATTTTCGAAAGAAGACATAAGGAAGGCCAAGAGACATGAAAACATGCTCAAAGTCACTAATCATCCGAGAGATGCAAATTAAAATGACAATGAGGTACCATCTCACTCCTGTCACAGTAGCTATCATCAATCAACAAATCAACAAATGACAAATGCTGGAGAGGACGCGAAGAAAAAAGTATCTGAGTACACTGCTGGTGGGAGTGCAGACTGGTGCAAGCCACTGTGGAGAGCAGTATGGAGTTTCCTCAAAAGACTAAAAAAAGGAACTTCCATTTGACCCAGTGATCCCACTTATAGGAATATATCTGAAGAAATCAGAAACACTTATCAAAAAGGATATATGCACCCCTATGTTCATAGCAGGACAATTTACAATAGCTAAGATTTAGAATCAGCCTAAATGCCCATTAGCAGATGAATGGATTAAAAAACTTTGGCACATCTACACAATGGCATACTATGCTGCTGTAAAAAGGAAGAAACTACCATTTGCAACAGCATGGATGGAGCTGGAGAGCATTACGCTAAGTGAAATAAGTCAGAGAAATGTAAATATCACATGATCTCACTCATTTGTGGATTATAATGAACAACATAAACCAATGAACAAAGTAGATCTAGAGACAGAAGCATCGATCAGATGCTCAAACCTCAGAGGGAAGGCAGGGGAGGATTGGCTAAGGGGGAGAGATCAACCAAAGGACTTGTATGCATGCAAATAAGCATAACCAAAATTAAAGACACTGGGGGGGTGAGTGGGACATGAATGGAAGGGTGGGAAGGACAATAGAGGGATAAGGACACATTTGTAATATCTTAATAAAGGAAAAAAATCTAAAAAAAAAGAATCAGGCAAGTAATGCCAATGAATAAAGCTGTATGGGCACAGGGAGTATGTAGAACTGGAGAGATCTTCAATACAAAGAGTAAACTTATTATTTACATTTATTCCAGCTAATTATTGCCCAGCCAGTCCAATGTTGCCATGTCTTTTATATTTTTAAGAAAAATTTGAATTTTTATGTGAAATCTTTTCTGCAATTTATGAAATAGAATGGCCTATAGGTTAGAATAGGCTTTATGGGCTGCTACCTTGTGACCCTAGGTCTAAAGGAAGAGTAGTAATTTAGTCTTTATATGCTTTTGCACCAGTGCTTAATTACTTCTGCACTTTCTGAGAAGATGATATTGAAATGAAATTGCCGCTGAATCTTTGGATTTCTGAAATTAGTTTTATTATAAATGTGAAATAGTGATAACTTTTCTTTTTCTGACTTAGCAGTTGTGTGTCATTTTTTTTTAAATTTATCTTTATTGTTCAGATTATTACAGTTGTTCCTCTTTTTCCCCCCATAGTTCCCCTCCTCCCAGTTCTCACCCCACCTTCTGTCCTTGCCCCCCCACTGTCCTCATCCATAGGTGTACGATTATTGTCCATTCTCTTTACGACCCCCAACACTCTTAACCCCCGAAAATTGTCAGTCCACTCCCTTTCTATGCCTCTGATTCTATTCTGTTCACCAGTTTATTCTGTTCATCAGATTTTTTATTCACTTGAATCTTAGATTCACTTGTTGATAGATATGTATTTGTTGTTCATAATTTTACTTTCCTTTTTCTTCTTCCTCTTCTCAAAGGATACCTTTCAGCATTACATATAATACTGGTTGGGTGGTGATGAACTCTTTTAGCTTTTTCTTGTCTGTGAAGCTCTTTTCCGACCCTCAATTCTGAACGATAGCTTTGCTGGGTAAAAGTGATTTTGGCTGTAGGTTCTTGCTATTCATCACTTGGAATATTTCTTGCCATTCCCTTCTGGCCTGCAAAGTTTCTATTGAGAAATCAGCTGACAGTCGTATGGGTGCCCCCTTGTAGGTAACTAACTGCTTTTCTCTTGCAGCTTTTAAGATTCTCTCCTTGTCTTTTGCTCTTGGCATTTTAATTATGATGTGTCTTGGTGTGGTCCTCCTTGGGTTCCTTTTGTTTGGGGTTCTCTGCACTTCCTGTACTTGGAAGTCTATTTCTTTCACCAGGTGGGGGAAGTTTTCTGTCATTATTTCTTCAAATAGGTTTTCAGTATCTTGCTCTTTCTCTTCTTCTGGCACCCCTATAATTCTGATGTTGGTACGCTTGAAGTTGTCCCAGAGACTCCTTACACTATCTTCATATTTTTTTATTCTTTTTTATTTTGGCTTTTCTAGCTGGGTGGGTGTTACTTCTTCATATTTCAAATCTTTGACTTGATTCTTGCGATCCTCTCGTCTGCTGTTGGATTTCTGTGTATTCTTTATTTCAGTCAGTGTATGCTTAATTTCTAGCTGATCCTTTTTCATATGCTCGAGGGTCTCACTAAATTTATCGGCAGTCTCTAGAAAATACTTGAAAAACCTAATAACCGTGGTTTTGAACTCTATATCCTGTTGTTC
>PVJC01007187.1:37539-52450 GCA_004026665.1 Murina feae
CCCTTTCTGAGTTAGGTGATCACTGAGAGGAATTAACCTCTAAGCCACTTGGTTATGAGAGTCAGCTGTGTCTACAGTGGGAGAACTTCTGTGCTGGAGACACCCTTATGGGGCAAGAGTTGTTTCAGTGGGGCTTTTGTGCTCACTGCGTCTGCCCCGAGTGTGTCCCTTGTGGATCTGAGTTTTATTTAGGATGGTCCCACTCTGGCCACTGGGTGAGGCTGGCTCTTGTATCTTTAAGGAGGTGTTGATTTAGCCTTTGCCTTAGGCTACTCAGCCTTTTATATGCAAAAGCCTTCGATGTAGCTTGGGAGGGGCGGGGTCTTGGGGAGTTTACAGGGTGGAGCAAACAGCTATGGCCGATTCTCAGCCCTGCGCTAAGAGGCACTGGGTCTCTGTGTCCCACGGTAATTGCTGCAAGCAACGCTGAGAGAAACCCGCTTTGCATTTCCTCCCAGTGCCAGTCAGTCCCCCTCCTCTGGGTGTGAGTCTCGATCCCCAGAAACTCGCCTGGAACTGGAGTTCAGAGCCGCCGGGAGCTTGTGACTCCTTCTGGTTTGAAAAAGAACCACGTCCTCCGGCACCAGCCCTCTCCCCAAGCCCTGTGCGCGCGCCTCCGTACCTCTGTACTTTGCTTCCGCCACTCCTCTGAGTCTCAATCTCTTTCTAGTTGTAGAATTTTCACTCAGCCAGCCTTCCTGTGGGTGTGGGTAGTGTCCGTGTTTTCTTTTCATGGTTATTTAAAAATAGTTGTGCACGGTTGCATTTACGGTGTTTACCTATGCCGCCATCTTGCTGTGTCTTAGTTGTGTGTCATTTTTATCTCTTTGTAAGAAGGCTGGTTAAGTCTAGTCCTATTTATGAATTTGTGGCTATCACCTAGAGATTACTTAGAGCCTCTGTAACAATGCTCACTATAGTGACTTACACAAATAGGAGTTCATTTTGCTTACAGAAGAAGAAACACAGAGGTAGGTTACAGTTGTTCCACAATGTTCTCAGTGTTCTAATCGCCATTCTGTTCCTTCTTCCTTATATGTGGTTTTCAACCTCATTTTGCCTCATGGCTGAAATGACTGCTCCTCCTTCAGTCTGCCTCAGAAAAGAAAACATTGGCCAGAGTATGTAACCTTTCCGAAGCTCTCTTCATCTGTAAAATAATATGACACAGTTTTATTTGAAGATTAGAGATGATGAAAGTCCCTAGCAAAATTTTTACACATAATAACTAGAAATGTCATTAATTTTTTTAGTGAATTAAAAGATTTTCAGAAATTAGGCAAAAGCTCTTTATGTAACTACTTAAATTTTAGTGTACCAGAACATTTTTTTTCATAATGCTTAGACATGAAATATTTGGTGGTGTTTTGTAGAAACAGTTCGTGACTATGAGCACCAGTTCCACCTTCGTCTGGAGCAGGAAAGAACACAGTGGGCACAGTATCGAGAATCTGCAGAGAGGGAAATAGCTGATTTAAGGAGAAGGTTGTCTGAAGGTCAAGAGGAAGAAAATTTAGAAAATGAAATGAAAAAGGTATGAAGGAATGCATTTATCTGTAGATATATTTGAATTCAAATGCAAGAGGCTTTAATATTATTGTGGTAATAGAAGATGTACTTTTATGTTTTTTGTTAGAGGAATTATTTGGATACAAACAAATACAGTACTGGGTAATTTGATGCCCTTGCCCCAAATATTTGTTGGGAAACTCCCTCACCTTCAAATCTTTGATTAAATGTCTCCTCATGAGGCCTCTCCTGACCAGCCTATTTAACATTACAACCTATCCTCTTTCTCCTCTGAGTACCCATATTCTAATTTTTCATTTTTCCATAGTGCATATTTTATAATATACATAACTTTCACCTATTCATTATTTTTATTGTTTAATGCCTTTCTCTCCTTGCTAGAATATATGCTTCATGAGAGCAGGAATCTTGTTTATTTGTGTACCCTAAATACCTAGAATAGTATCTAGTACATAGGTGTTCAGTAAATACTTGTTGAATGAGTGTTGTTGCTTGGTGATTGTGTTTAAACCAAAGCATTCATTTTTGGTTTTCTTTCTTCCTCAGTATACCTGGGTTACTTTGTGACATAATATACTTTGTACTGTATATTATGCTTGAACATATTACCATAGTGCCTGAACATAGATTAACTAAATACATTTTATCATTAAGAAAATTTAAAATGCTTTTGCCAGTCCTGGCTGGTTTGACTCAGTAGACAGAGAATTAGCTTGTGAATTGAGGGGTCCAGGTTTGATTTACAGAAAAATTTTAAGGATAGTACAGAGTTCCCATATACGCCATACCCAATTTTCCCTATTATTATCATTACTAGTGGCCTGGTGCATGGATTTGTGCACATTGAAATGAAATTAATTAGGTGATTCATGTGATAATTACATTACTGCAAAAAATTATATATCAAAATAGTATATATAACATCCTATATAATAAAACCCTAATATGCTAATTGACTGAATGGCAGAATGATCAGTCACGATGATGTGTGCACTGATCACCAGGGGCAGATGTTTAATGCAGGAGCTGTCCCCTGGTGGTCAGTGTGCTCCCACAGAGGGAGGTCCACTAAGCCAGAATCCAGACTTATGGCTGGCGAGAGCAGTGGTAGTGGCCTCTCCTCCCTCTATGACAGCACTAAGGAGCAACGAGTCCAGCTTCTGGCTAGGGAGCACAGCGGCAGTGGTGGAAGCCTCTTCCTTCTCCATAGCAGTGCTAAGAACCCCTCAGGGGATGTCTGCCTGCCAGCTTAGGAGGCCTGCCAGCGAGGGGTCCTAGACTGAGAGAGGGTGCAGACCTGGCTGAAAGGTCCTCTACCCCCAGTGTACAAATGTTGTGTGCACCGGGCCTCTAGTGGTATTATAAAATTAAAATACAGAATATTCTATTATGTATTGCACATGTGCAAGTCAGCGTTTATTTATTTTTTAAATATTTTATTGATTTTTTACAGAGAGGAAGGGAGAGGAATAGAGAGTTAGAAATATCGATGAGAGAGAAACATCGATCAGCTGCCTCCTGCACACCTCCCACTGGGGATGTGCCTGCAACCAAGGTACATGCCCTTGATTGGAATCAAACCTGGGACCTTTCAGTCCGCAGGCTGATGCTCTATCCACTGAGCCAAACCAGTCAGGGCGTCAATGTTTATTTTTAAATTGCCAGTACGCATCATCTGTACCGGCTGGTTGGATGGACACTTAGCCTTTTATATATATAGATATATATAGATTTGTTAATATGATACATTTGTCACATTAATAAGCCAATATTAATTTATTATTATTAACTAAAGTCAGTTCTTTGTATTCAGTTTTCATTAGTTTTTACTTAATACCTTTTTTTCTGTCCCAGGATCCACTCCAACGTACCACATTACATTTAGTCATATCTCTTTAGCCTCCTCTTATCTGTGACAGTTTCTCAGATGTTTCTTCTTTTTAAATGACTTTTTTGTCATTAAAAAATAATCTAAAAATTTTTATTTGATGATATGTAACACTTGGAATTGTGAGGTCATCTTTGCATTAATAAATAACTCAATCTGTATTAAATTCTTTGCTTTTCCCCTCCATTTGCTTTCCTGCTAATTTTTATTAGCTGACCTCTATTACCAATTAGTCTTGACTGAAGGTAATTAAATTTACATGCCTTCTAAAACAGGATTTAGTACTAAATAAAATAAATGATAAAATGACTTTATAAAAACCGGAAAACAAATTGAATCCTTCTCTTTTTTGAGAAATATGTTTTCTAGGGAAAAAAATCTCCACTCACATTTGAGCATATATGGTAGTGAATAAGGTTATTTTTCTTTTTACTGCTAGAGGCCTGGTGCATGAAATTTATGCACAGTTAAGGTCCCTAAGCCTGACTGGTGATCAGAGCTGATTGAAGCCTTCCGGCTGCCGGCTGGGGCCTCCCTTTCCCGGCTGCCAGCTGTTGGCCAGGGCATTCCTTCGTTCCATGCTGCCCCTGATGGTTAGCGCATGTCATAGCGAGAGATCGAACTCCCTGTCTCCTGGTCAGACTGCTGAGGGGACACTTTGCCTATCACCTTTTTATATGTATAGATGAGGAAAACAGCTAACTTTCTGCCTTTATTCCAATGTATATGTATATGTATGTATACACACACACACACACATACACACATACATACACATACCAGTGTCCCGGTGCATGGATTCGTGCACATTGAAAGGAAATTAATTAGTCCCTCCAGTGCAGGAACTATTGCAGGTGGTCTCAGGTGATGGCTGGTGGGGTGAGACTGGGCAAGACAGGCCAGACACATCCTGGAGCCAACCTCCCATGGTCCCCCTGCTGCTGGCCGCACCTGGGCTTGTGCTGTGGCTCCAAGAGCGTCTGTGGAGTAGAGTAAGTGGAGGTCTGTGGAGTAGAATAAGTGGAGATCCCTCCAGCAGGTGGGTCCCTTGGTCTGGCCTGAGGGAATTGGGCTGAAACCGGCTCTCTGACATCCCGAGGTCCCAAAGTGCAAGAGGAATCACGAGAAATTGCGCTCCCTCTTCCCTGGTCCCAGGGTGCGTCACCTGAGAACTACTGCTGCCAAGTTACCACAGCTTGGCAGCTCCTGCGTTGAATGTCTGCCCCCTGGTTGTCAGTGTGTGTCATAGCTACTGGCCAGTCAGCCAGTTGAGAGGTCGCTTAGCCTTTTATATTTATAGATAGATATATAAGTTCCTCACCAGTTAACTAGTTTATGGATCTTGTTTCCTTTTAATCAATGTTTTTAAGAATGAAGGATGCAAAACAGCACAATATTTTTAGAGGTCATTCTTTGGGTTTGTTTCATTTAAATGTCAAAAAAAAGTAAAAAGATATTTAAAGTTCTCTGTTTAAATAACCAGATGAAAGCCTTTTTATAGCAATATAATTTTCTAATATTTTAGAAAATACATTGTTCTATTTTTTTTAATGTTTAAAAAATAGTCTTTTCAGTAGTTGTAAGAAATTATGGCTTCATTAAGTTAGTAACCAGAATTATAAAAAAAATATTGTGTGTATTTATACATAGAATGTTTTATACATAGAATGTTTTCCAACTCAATTAATTAATTAAAAAGTCAAAAGTGTCATGGTGAATTCATTTTCTTCAAATTCTAGATGGAATACATGCAAAACTATGATTATGACTTGACATTTAAAGTAATGCAGCATTTAAAGTTAGACATGGTTTACTTTTGTGAATGCTTCAAGACTTATTTATTATACCAATTTTAACAAGTGGATGGGTCATTTCTTAGAAAAGCATTAAATCAATAAGTTGAAGTACCTATTAATTCTTTTTAACCATAGGCCCAAGAAGATGCTGAAAAACTTCGGTCTGTTGTGATGCCCATGGAGAAGGAAATTGCAGCTTTGAAAGATAAACTGACAGAGGCTGAAGACAAGGTTAAAGAGCTGGAAGCCTCAAAGGTTGTGAAACATTGTTACTTAAAACCCAAGATGCTATTCTAATGCCAAGGGCAAAGTTAGAATCACTAAGAGGATAAAAACTGTAATTTAGACTATTTATCTTGAGAATCTCACTTTCTTTAAAATGCAAAAAAATGCCAGGAGATGATTTTATCTTCGTTGTATTATAAATAACCACAATAGTGATGTTGATGCTGCTTTGTTACAAAGTTAGTGTTTATTTTCTTATCAGAATGAGACCTGATCTCATTCAGTTTCTCTTTAAAATATATATATTGATTTCAGACAGGAAGGGGGAGAGAGAGAGAAGAAAAACAACATGAATGATGAAAAAGAATCATTGATCTGCTGCCTCCTGCACGCCCCACCCTGGGGATCGAGCCCACAACCAGGCCATGTATCCTGACGAGGAATTGAACCGTGACCTCCTGATTCATAGATTAATGCTGTTCTGAGGTGATGAAATTGCACATCTTTCCACTCTATCATGCCCAGGATGTGAATGGTCCCTTTGTCCAGCATATCCCTGCTGTATCATGTACCTGCCTGTTAGTCACTTAGTAGTTGTCTCAGTTTTCAGTATCACACTGCGGTATAACAATGCTTAAGTTCAAGGAACCCTTATTTTAATTAATAATGGCCGCAATAGACAACAGTAGTGATGCTAACAATTTAGATATGCCAAAGAGAAGCTACAAAGTATATGTATGTATGTATAGGAAAAAATATACTATGTATATGGTTAAATATTATCCTTGGTTTCAGGCATCCACTAGGGCTCTTGGAATGTACCCCCACAGATATGGGGGACTATTTTATATAATTTACCTAGAGTACATCTAAACAAAAATGGGCAAGATCTTTATGGAATGTATAGGGTGGAGCAAAAGTAGGTTTACAGTTGTTTGTACAGAAAATAATACGATAATTAATAAATAATAATTTATTTTTACACATTTGTAAATGTACTTTTGCCCCACTCTGTATTAAAAATGAACATCTGAATACATGTGTGTTTCTTAATGAAAAGATAATGTATTTTAAAGCAGGCATATACTTAGGAACCTTGGGTCGTCATGGAATATTTTGCAGATGCAGCTGTAAACAGGATGAGCTTAACAGGAGCTCAATGGAAAATGTAACCAATTGCAAAAAAGAAATAAATGTATAATTAACCAAACAGTGTGTATATAGGAATGGCTAAGCCTTCTTCATCAGGGAGACAGAGCTTTGAATGTGAATCTCATGTCTCCTTTACTTACTGCAAAGTAAATAAAACTACCTTGTGACAACCAAAACAAGCAGACAGTATATCTTAAAAATAATCTATAAATTCAGAATTCCACTAAGAAATCCTATAAGAAATTTGGTAAGTAGATTCTAGAATTCATACAGACAAGCAAAGGATCAGAAATATATCCAGCAAAATTTTAAGAAGGCAAGGTGAGGAGACTTGCCCTACCTACCAGATATTTACAGATAGCAAAGCTACTATAATTAAGATAGTTATTGATTTAGAGATAAACAAATAGATCAGTGAAAAAGACTAGAGAACTCAGAAATAGACTCATATATGAAAATTTGATATATGACACGTGGCATTACAAATCAACGGGAAAAGAAAGGGTTGTTAAAAATAGGCTTTTAAAATAGTTATAAATATGGAATTAAGTGAAATAAACTTTCTAACTCACACTTTAGAAATAATTTTAATGAATTAAAAACCATAAGAGTGGAGAAACCAAGATGGCAGCATAGGTAAACACCTGAAATTGCTGCCTTGTACAACCACTTCAAAACTACAAATAAGAGACAGGGTAGACACCACCCAGAACCACAGGAAGGCTGGCTGAGTGGAAATTCTACAACTAGAAGGGAAGAGGAAAGCACACTGAGACTCAGAGGAGGTGCAGAAATAAATGCAGAGGTACGGAGGCGTGCACATGGAGAGGGCTGGCAACTGAGGAAGCGGTTGTCTTTTTCAATCTGGAGGAAGTCACAAGTTCCCGGCAGCTCTGAACACCAGTTCCAGGTGAGTTTCTGGGGATTTAGACTCATACGGGAGAAGCTGGACTGTCTGGCAGCGGGAGGAACTCCAGAGCGGCTTTCTCTCAGAGGTGCTTGCAGCGATTACCTCAGGACACTGAGACCCGGTGCCTCTTAGGGCTGGTCTGAAGATCAGCCATAGCAGTTTGCTCCGCCCTGTTGATTCCCTGAGACCCCACCCCACCCAAGCTACATGCAGAGGCTTTTGCATATAAAAGGCTGGGTAGCCTCAGGCAGAGCCTAAATTAGCACCTCCTTAGCACATTTTTTGCAGGAAACGAGTAAAATCAGATCCACCAGGGAGACTGTCAATGGACATGAGGAAACATACATTGGAACCTCTAGTTGGAACCGGCATAAATAAAAACGTTTTACGTTGTTGTCGTGTATGTGCCGCTCATAAACTACGCAGTGAAACGCGGTACATGTGCAAGTTTTGTAATGTACCCCTGCACAAAGGAAAGTGTTTCGAACGCTACCACACAGTGGCGGGAAAATGCACGCTTATAAAGTGTTAAGAGATCCAAGAGCCAGTGTACCCAGTGGTCAGAGTGGGACCATCCAGATTACAGCTCCTCAGATCCATAAGGGACACTCTCAGGGAGCACCAAAGTCCCACTGAAGCAAGTCTTGCCCCATAAGGGTATCTCCAGCACAGAAGTTCTCCCACCATAGACACAGCTGATTCTCACGGCCAGTTGGCCTGGAGGTCAATTCCTCCCAGCGATACCAATAACTATCAAGGTTTAGCTACAACAAGACTGTGCACAAAGGGGTTGCACCAAGAGTGTCCACCTCAGGTAATTGGGGAGGCTGAGCCACTGGGACCTATAAGACACCTAGCAAAAAATGCCACTCTACCAACGCAGGGAAGCAGCCAAAAAGTGGAGACAAAGAAACAGGTCACAAATGACAGAAACAGGAAAGGAAACTACTGGATATAGAGTTCAAAACCACGGTTATAAGGTTTTTCAAGAATTTTCTAGAAACTGCCAATAAATTTAGTGAGACCCTCGAGCATATGAGAAAGGACCAGCTAGAAATTAAGCATATATTGACTGAAATATAAAATAATATACAGAGATCCAACAGCAGACTGGAGGATCGCAAGAATCAAGTCAAAGATTTGAAATACGAAGAAGCAAAAAACACTCAACCGGAAAAGCAAAAAGAAAAAATAATCCAAAAATATGAAGATAGTGTAAGGAGTCTCTGGGACAACTTCAAGCGTACCAAATTCAGAATTATAGGGATGCCAGAAGAAGAGAAAGAGCAAGATATTGAAAACCTATTTGAAGAAATAATGACAGAAAACTTCTCCTACCTGGTGCAAGAAATAGACTTACAAGTCCAGGAAGCACAGAGAATCCCAAACAAAAGGAATCCAAAGAGGACCACACCAAGACACATCATAATTAAAATGCCAAGGGCAAAAGACAAGGAGAGAATCTTAAAAGCAGCAAGAGAAAAGCAGTTAGTTACCTACAAGGGGGCACCCATACGACTGTCAGCTGATTTCTCAACAGAAACTTTGCAGGCCAGAAGGGAGTGGCAAGAAATATTCCAAGTGATGAATAGCAAGAACCTACAACCAAGATTACTTTACCCAGCAAAGCTGTCATTCAGAATTTAAGGTCAGATAAAGAGCTTCACAGACAAGAAAAAGCTAAAGTTCATCACCACCCAACCAGTATTATATGAAATGCTGAACAGTATCCTTTAAGAAGAGGAAGAAGAAGAAAAGTAAAGATAAAAATTATGAACAACAAAGACATTTATCAACAAGTGAATCTAAAAATCAAGTGAATAAAAAATCTGATGAACAGAATAAATTGGTGAATAGAATAGAATCAGGGGCATAGAAAGGGAGGGGACTGACAATTCCCAGGGGGGAAGGGATGTTGGGGGGTGCAGGAAGAGACTGGACAAAAATTGTACACCTGTGGATGAGGGCAGTGGCGGGGGCGGAGGGTAAGGGCAGAGAGTGGGGTGGGAACTGGGAGGAAATGAGCTATGGGGGGGGGGAGAGGAACAATAAAAAATTTTAATAAATAAAAAAATAGAAAAAGAGGAGATAAAGGAAAAGAGGGAAAGTTGAGAGAGGGGAAGGTGAAGAGAAACGCTATGTATATATGTAGAATTACCTAATAAACATTTGTTGTTAAGGCATATGTGCCACAGGCTAGTTATCTTGTGTTATCATAGATATAATTTATTTTTGTAATAAAAACAGCTAGCCTAGCACAAATATTAAGTTTGTATATTAGCCCAGTTATAAAGCTGGTCTTTAATTGAATTTATGTGAGGTTATCTGATATAATATGATCATAAAAATATTTTTATAAGGTGTATCCTTATCATTAACAGTATAACCAGGACAGAATAAAAATACCTTTTCCCTTGCAGCAGCCTGTTTTTCCCAGAGGTATTTTTCTCTGCAGTGATCACATACCAGATACTAAATGCTTCCTCTTATGCCACCATCACCACAGTACCAGCCCATCCTCCACAAAAATGCCCAGTGCTATTGTAACCTTGTCCACCAGCATAATGGCCACAACCTTGAAACAAGAACAAAGCAACTGACCTTAGTAGTCTGATCCTTGCCATTTATACATTAATAACAGATTTACCTTCACAAGTAAGCAAAATACTGAAGCAAGTATCTCAATTTTTTTATGGCTATTAACTAGGTCAGAAAAATTGATTGCCAAATGTAATCAATTAAATAGTCCATACAGGCAGGTGGAAAGAAATATACAATGTGTAATCTGGGTACATTTAGATTTACTTAAGTATGCCAATAAAATTAAACAAAATAGGAATAAAATATGCTGTAAAAATGATATATTTTAAGGAATCACATCCCATATAATAAAAGGGTAATAAAACAAAAAACCGTAAGAGTGAAAAGTAAATGTTTAAAACTTTCCTATGTTAAAAGAGAATGTTATTTGGGGGACAAAAACATTTCTTAAATAAGACAAAAGTATTGACTGTGAAAGAAATGATTGACAAATTTGCCTACCTTAGAATATAAAACTTATTTTTAAAAGATGTCACACCTAAAGTTGAAGAGCTATAGAGTTAGAAGTTATCTATTTATACCTCAAATACCTGACAAAAGATTAGTATCCAAACTTAATAAAAATTGCCTAGCCCACAAGTGACAAATGGCCCAGTAGAGAAATAAGAATATGAACAAACAGTTCACAAAAGAGGAAATCACAATAGTCAAAGAATGTGAAAAAATATTGAACTTCACTAGAAATTAGGGAAATATAAGTGAAAATGGGATACCATTGTACTCTAACCAGATTACATAACAAATTTGTTGTGTTCTGCCTGGCCAGTGTGGCTCACCAGTTGAGTGTTGATCCAGGAACCAAGAGTCAATTGGTTCAATTCCCAGTCATGTCACATGCCCAGGTTTCAAGCTCAGTCCCTAGTGGGGGGGGGGGGGGGGGGGGGGGGGCGTGCAGGAGGCTGCCGATTGATGATGTTTCTCATCGATGTTTCTATCTGTCTCTCTCTTCTTTCCTTTATCTCAAAAAAAGTGTTCACTCCCTGTTTGAGCATGTGAAACTTTTCCCAGTTCTAGCTGCTGTGTCAAGTTGGAGTCCCAATTAACTGTTAGGGGGTTCTTGGGGTTCTTGTCGCTTTTTGTTACTTTCTCTTACATAGATGATGATACCACATAAATCCATAAAGGTAGCTTTCAGTGGTTTGTCCCCACCTTCTGTTTATCACTTGGTTTTGTTTTCTTTTAGCTATCCATGTATTTTTGGTTTTGTTAGTTTTATAAAAATATATTTTTATTGATTTCAGGGAGAGGAAAGAGAACATCATCGGTTGACTGAGCCACACCATCTGGGTTGTTTTTTGGTTTTTTTTGTAAAGATTTTTTAAAATTGATTTTTAGAGAGAGAAGAAGGGAGAGGAAGAAAACAAGAAACATCGATGTGAGTGGGAAAGATAGATTGGCTGCCTCCTGCACACCCCCCTACCTGCTTGACTGGAAATCCAACTGGCAGATGATGCCCAACCCAGCCACACCAGCTAGGGCTGGCTTTCTAATTTTAGTTAACTCTGTTAGGACATGTGGAATTCAAGGAAATTCATGTACTGTTCCACCATTGCCACTATTTTCCCAGATTGCTGCTCAATAGCCTTTGAATGTTAGAAATTTAATGTTAATTGAGTCAAATATTTATTCTAAGAAATAATAACTGATAGAGTTAGTGGTATATACTACTATTTTTGTATCTGCTGCATTGACTCTTACCATCAACTGAACAGTTATTCTCTCCAGGTAATAGGAAAATGCCTCACAGCAGCCAGCACTTTGTCATGCTTGGTTAGTATCTTTCTGATTGGCTGACAATCTCCAGTGAAGCATCAAATGGCAACTTTAAATAATTATGTTAAGTCTGTGACCAGTATTACCGCATTGAATGAATATCTAGGAGTAAAGATAACTGAAAACAGATTAGTCAGCTATTTCATGTTTGAAGAAGTGGGAAGATAAAAGGCATGATAACCTTGAAAATTAAATTCGACATAATCGTTAGAAAAATGATTTGTAATACCACATGAAAGTTAACTAAAGGCTAATGAATGGATTGTCTCTAAAACAGGGTATAACAGGTGATTCTATAATCACTTTCTAAGGCAAGTTTGCATTTTATTTTGGTTACAACTATTTCAGATTTAGACTAAATTGTTAGCATTTGAACACTATAGTTGATTGCTAACAGAAGTAAAGCATTTTTTTTCAAAGTTGTGATTTTAAAATGTATTCTGCATTTGCCTTCATGTTTGTATTTGTTACAGTATAAAAAATAAGGCCAGTTATTTTTTTCCGTCATGACTTCCTCTTTTTTTCCTTCCATGAATATATGTGCCTGTGAAAATGTCTCCTTTTTATAAATTAATGCATTTGTAATTATCTCATTAGAAATCAAAGAAAAGCAAACTTATAAGGGTATGGTACTATTTTTAACTTTAGAAAGTAACTATTGTCTAAAATAAAAACAGCCTGATGCTACTGAGTATAAGATAAAATGAGCATATGTATTTGTTGCTCTGGCAATGCAAATTGGAACTACCTTTTTGAAAAGAAGGTACAAAACTTATGTGTAATCTCAATTGTATATTTACTCCTGTGGTTTGATTGTAGATAATGCCTACTGTTAGTTATTTTCCCAATTTTCTATAAAAGTGTAGTTTAATAGAAAGTATCTTCTTTCAGGTTAAAGAACTGAATCATTATCTGGAGGCTGAGAAATCTTGTAGGACTGACCTAGAGATGTACGTAGCTGTTTTAAATACTCAGAAATCCGTTCTACAGGAAGATGCTGAGAAACTGCGAAAAGAATTGCATGAAGGTAAATATATATCCTATGTATTTTTTATCTTAGTATCTAAGAGAACTGTGATATTGATGAACAAAACAATAACAAATCTTAAAATACTATTCCAGTATATTAGTGATTTAATTTAAGCTTTCACAGTTGGTTTGAATATTCCCATGAAAATCTGGAGATTTGAGGTCTACTAAAGACACTTAGCATTAGTGGCTTCTCTTTCTTACAGGACCCAGTGATAACTTCACAGGGCATGAGCTCTTGGCTGAAAGATAACAGGGCTGGGAACTTCTGCTTAAACTGTTTTTGCCCTCCATCCATTTTGATAGAGATGGATTAGCAAAAGTGATGTATATAAATAATGTTTTCTGGTGTTCTTTACTAACACCCTGTTTATAAGGGATAATTTTGATTTCACTAGTTTGGTAGCAGAGAGGAGATGCAGAAATTGACTATTTTCCCAGGACAGAGGAAGAAGAAGAAGGATCATCTTTTCCTCATTTAACTAAACATATACTTTTGTCTTTTCTAAAAAATATATATTTTATTTATTTTTTTTACAGAGAGGGAAGGGAGAGGGATAGAGAGTTAGAAACATTGATGAGAGAGAAACATTGATCAGCTGCCTCCTGCGCACTCCCTACTGGGGATGTGCCCGCAACCAAGGTACATGCCCTTGACTGGAATCGAACCTGAGACCCTTGAGCCCACAGGCCGACGCTCTATCCACTGAGCCAAACCAGTCAGGGCTATACTTTTGTCTTCAATTCTTCTACTGAGTCCTGTACACCTGAGGTTCTTAACTTTTTTTGTGTCATGGACTCTTGGAAATTTTGTGAAGCCCTTTCAGAATAATGTTTTTAATCCATAAAATACATAAGATTAAAAAAGAAAACAATTATGTGTGGTATAGTAATAAATGTGCGATTGCAATAATGCATTAAATAACAAGGTCTAGCAGCAGGTCTAACAACTTATAATTTTGAAGTAGTGATGAGCATAAATGTTATCTAAACTAATAAAAGCAAAATATTAAAATTAACCGTTTCTCCGAGACAGGGTAAGCCACGCCTACCAGCCAATCAGAGTGGCTGTATGCAAATTAGCCCAGCCAACATGGCGGCTGCCACTCACGGACCTGAGTAAAGGGCAGTTTCCATTGCGGCAGGAGCGACAGTGAAGCTGCGGCCTCTCCACTTAAACTGGCTCTAGCGAAACACAGATTTGAAACATTTGAAACAATGTAACAATCATAGAATCCTCAGGAGCTGAAGGACACAGCAGCCCGGGCCTCACCAGTAAAAGTAACAATTGTTTCATTATAGACGCTGCGAGGTGAAGCAGAGGAGTCTTCGTTAGTAGTTAGAAGGCCGCCTTAAAAGAACAGTGTATCAATTATAGAAGATAACCCCAGGCCTTAAAGGAACAGCATCAATTATAGGAGATAAATCACAGAAACCTGCGTCCAGCCAGCCTTGCTGTGACGTTGGGTCAATGGGAGCTGTGGGCAGCCTTAAAGCCCGTCACCCAGGCTGGTCAGGCACGCCAGCAGGTGGACATCCCCTGAGGGGTCCCAGACTGCGAGAGGGCACAGGCCGGGCTGAGGGACCTCCCGAGTGCACAGAGCAGCTGCGGGGCGGGACAGCGCAGGACCCAGGACCGGTGCATGGGAAACAGGCAGCAGGGTTGGAGGGCACCGGGAAGCGGGTAAGAGGCGGCAGGGGGTCAGCAGCCTGCTTGGTGGGCTTCCCAGGCCCTTTGCGGGGCACCAGGCCGAGGGAAAGCAAGGTGGTAGGACGGGGAGTGGGAAAGAGGCAGCGGGGGGGGGGGTGTCTCGGCCTGCTTGGTGGCTGCCCAGGCCCTTTGCAGGGCATCAGGGAGCGGGAAAGCAAGGCTGCAGGGGCCGGGATCCTGCTTGGCAGCTCCCCAGACCCCTTGGCGGCACCGGGAAGTGGGAAAGGAAGGCAGCAGGGGACAGGTGAGTGGGAAAGAGTTGGCGGCCTGCTTGGCGGCTTCCCAGGTCCCTTCTG